>PPHD01016578.1:0-15489 GCA_002909625.1 Bambusicola thoracicus
TAATGAGAACACTCATTAAACTCTCCTATGAACTCATAAATTAACATATTAAACTTCATGTTGCTTAGAGTTGGAGCATCACATTTCCATGAACAATTCACTCAAAGTTTGTGAAAAGCAATCACTGAAGGAAATTAAGTCTGCATATTTCTTCTTTACAAGTTTTGAGGTGCCCTTTATTTTCAGGAATTTGTCATTAAATTTGTTCATATGACAATTAGACCATCTGCCCCATCTGTTTGGGATGCTTTTTGGAAGTAATACTTCAGATACCTTGGCAATACATTTATTAGTAAGTTTCACAGACCTTCAGTATTTCAGCTCCTAAACCCATGGAGGACAAAGTAATTTCAGAAACCATATGCCTTTTTCTCCTAAAGGAGAAACTAAGGTTGACCAAAGGCCTGGCAGGGTTTGGCTTCTTTAACGAGGAGTGGTGCCACATCTCCAGATGATCCTAACGGAAAATACAAGGGCCTTTGCCCCCAAACTACAATTGGGTTATTGTGTATCAGAGAGGAGCCTTCCCCTACTATGGCAGCCAACCAGCTGAAGTCCAGACACACAAGATTTTAATACATTCATTGTTTTAATGAAGAGCTACAAATGTAATGGACATGTGGAGGGCAATACAGTACGAGCATTCTGCAGCAGGCCTGCAAAGGGACATCTCCGCGCTGCTGAACAAGACAGGCATCAGCTTCTTCTTTGACCCTGTGGGCAAGGGCAGCAGTGAGCACTGCATGCACACGGCTAAAACATCTTCTGTGCCCAATAAGGCTGGCCACATCTGTACTGCCTGTTGTACAGAGCTGTTCCCTGATCTTGAGGGATGCTATTACCTGTTTATGTGCTCAGTATTGTCAGAAGGGGTGTTAGTTGTTGTGTGTTATGTAATTGTTAAACAGTAGGGACTGATGCCAATAGCAACGCTGGGCCTCCAGACCATTGCTCCATGCCATTTACTTGCATCTCAGACTCCCCAGCTGAAAGAAACAGGCAGCAGTATGAACACCCCTCCTGAAATGAGGCTGTTGCTTGTGTCGAGAATTCTGATGAGGTTTTCACACATCTAGTAAGTTCCAGGCCTCTGCTGTCCCCAGTAACCTATCCCATCCACTATGCTTGTTGATAGCAGGATGTTGGTTTTTATCCATCTTCCAGGCATCTTGAAGTGTTTTGCCTTCAACACCTGGGTTGAAAAGTGAGCTGTGGCTGAGGTCTCTCAGTTGCTTGTTGCTGTACCAAGTGGTCAGTGTAGTTCTCTTTGGTCTCATATGAGCTGAACACACTGCGTTTTTCAAAACTCACACTGCAAAACCCCTCTCCGTCCCAGAGTATCTTATCCTACAGATATGGCTGATACTGTCAGATCCCATGCGTAATACATTGTGTTTGTCCCCTTTAATTTGTCTTTTGTTGGATCGTAACTCTCAATCCGATGACTCAGCCCCACTGGCAAAAGTTATATACACTCTTCAATATTTACAATCGTCTGCAAACTTTATCATAATATTTTATGTTGTCTACATCACTGATAATACTACTGGACAAAAAAATCAATCTCTGGGTAAAAAAAACTCCTCACAATAATGGTCTTTGTTTATGCCTTTTCATTAGCAGTGACATCTGGAGATCCACCAGTGAGTCAGTTTTTAATCCATGCAGTGCTAATTGCATATAATAGAAGTTCTTTTAAATCAAAGTGTTATTGTGGGATTGACTAAAATGCTTTGAAGAAATCAATGGCTGTTATGTGAACACAGTTGTCTTCACACTCAGAATTATATAAACTTCCAAAGCACGCTGAAGGGCACAGACAGCCCCCTGGCAAAAGAAGTTCAGTAAGGCCTACCTTCTGAGATGCCACAGTGAATGGTTTTAATGATATTTTAACCTCCAATTTTTATTGACAGGAGCTCGCATTAGCTATCTCTTTGCTATGGTTACAGATGTCATCTGATAATTATTCAATATGTCCTTTCAAGCTTTTACACACTGAGAAAATTTTGACATTACTCCTCCAGAATTTCCCCTGATCTAAACAATACATTGTTAATTAACAGCTGAAGGCAGGCAGGCACTCATCTAACCATGCTGAAGGATGAAGCTGAGTTTGAACTGATACTCCCTGCTTTCTCTCTTGCTGGTGATATTTGTTCTTTTTGCCCCTTTCTCATGTCGGTACAGAACTCCAAACAGAAATCTATGAAACATTTTTTTTTTTTGCTGTTTTCATACTGTTTACTCACCACACGTCACGAATATTTAATAGAAGACCCTTCTTTTCTCCCCTCCTAATACTTACTAAAAGAGTCCTTTTACTGTGTTTAATTCAGTTGCCTACTCATATGCCAGCAAGTAGCTTCTTTCTTCTCTCCGCCTTCTTACTTTTAATCCCCGTCATTAATTTCTTTTTTCCCACCTGAGTCTTAACAGGTCGATTTTATATTTCCTCGTGTCGTTTTTTCACCAGGATGACTTTGTGCCCAGTAAAAGCTTCACATGTTAATGAAATTGTGACTTTCTGCATAGCCAACTGGATGTCTTTGAACAACTGGCAGCTTCTGTTAACACTTCCTTCTTCCCAGTCATGTTCTCTGTCCATTATGCTGACAATTACTCTAAGCTTTGGGTAATTAGCTCCTTTCTAGTTTCATAGATGAATATTGGTGGCAACATTACGTGTTTACGCAAATGGGGTGTAATCAGATTCTAATCAGAAATACATAAACAACAGAGCAGTGTTCGGAGTGACAATTAACTATTCTTTGTCTGTCAAGAGAAGGTCTGGTGATGAGTCATTCCCTTAGGGAGCGGAGCATGCTGGATTGAGAAACTCTTGAAAAAATAACCCTTCTCATTATATACTAATATGTATAGAATCATAGAATCATAGAATGGCCTGGGTTGAAAAGGACCACAAAGATCATCGAGTTTCATATATAGCTTATACACTATTTTTTTTCCATACATGCTGTCCAGGAAATGTTTCCTGGGTGGAATTAACTAATGTTAAGTATTTTCTCTTCGGTGTTTTATATATAATCCATAAGATTCAGCGTGAAACAACTTGTCATAAAGTAAGATCCAAATGTTTTGACAATTTATTTATAGAAGAACCTGTTTCACACATTTTACCCCTTAGCTTTTAAATGGTAGTGAAGACCGCAGCAGTAATCCAATCAGACCTGCATTAAAATAGGACCTACATCGAGGCCATATCCCCTAGAACTCAGAGCACTGAGAGATCAGGTGTTCAAGTTATTCCTACTGCTGTGACATAGTGTCAGTTTGTGCTAGAATTTATTGCTGCAGATGCTCACCTACTAGAGAAGCTGTATTTTTTAATCATATTTAGTTGTTTTAGTACAAAACTCCATCTCTGTATATATCAAGACATGCTTTTTTAAAATATAACTTTTGTACTTAAATTTAATCAAACTGCATTACTCCATAGAAAGACAGCACACGTGTTTTTAACTATCGTTAGCGTACCACCAGAGGAATTTTCTTAGTTTCATTATTAAGGTTGCCAAAGCTCACACCTCGCAGTTTCACCTACATCTATTTAATAATTTACAGGGTGAGAATTACATCACTGCATTCAGTTTCAACAAAGCACTTAACTGTAAGGATTTGTTTAAGTTTGTCACTGTTTGTCGGACCACTTAAGTATATCTCGAAGTTCCAGCGTAGCTCTGGTATGTTTAAATGGCTTGCTGAACAGAGATGAATGGAAGTCTACGCTTAACAGGTTTGGGTTTTTTCTTCTGGAATAGAGACTTACTCTGCAATTTAATATAGATTTGCAGCGTTTCTCCTACTAAATGTCTGAGAATGATGGCTGTTTAAGAGCTTTAGTTTTAAAATTACCTAGGAAAAATACGCAAATATTTTTTTTCAGAATGAGTCCTTTGAAATGCAGAACAAAGCACTGAAATATCCAGTGGTTTATACACTGCAGTGGATTTTTAAAATGTGCAAATGACTCCTATAGTGATACGCTCAATGAATACTTAACAAATACCTAAAGCTACTGGCACGCCTTCATAGAAGTTAAGGCAGAGTTTCATAGCTATGCAGAGCTGCTGCAAATGGATAATGTTTAAATAATTCATGTCCTCATACATGCAATGCATTGGTAAGCATGGGTCCCCTACTATCCACATGAATCTCAGCTGTGTGGTGAAGGAACAGCTGAGAATTTCTGGAAACCTGGAGGTGCAAAAGCATCATAAAACCAAGAGTGCATTTGTGCAGATTCTGACATGAACTGAAAACAATAGGCAGCTAATCCACTTACATGAAAAAAAAATCTAGGAAAAAAAAAAAAGGCGTGATATACCTGTCCCAACAGCAATGAAGCAAGTTTGCAGCCAGTCAGTATAGAAGGACATGGTTAGTGGGCATGGTGGTGATGGTTTAATGGTTGGACTAGGTGATCTTAGTGGTCTTTTCCAGCCTTAATAATTCCATGATTCTATGATCACCATCTGAATTAGCAAACAGGCATGGCAATCGGGGAGCAAGGGCTCGGGTGGGCCAGCTGAGAGCAAGAAACAATATGATAAAGTTCCATGACTTCAGCACAACATGGAACTGGAACTGAGCAACAGTTGAGTACTATGAAGAAGCAACGCATCCATAGGTCAGCTTATAGGGTATCTGGCACAGAAAATCTTATGTTTGATATGCTGTATGTGGATTAAAACTCTGATTTGGCATCGTGCTATCTCTAATTGTGTTTTTGCTAGCCTGGACCAAATTTACAGCATGTAGAGTTCAAATACTGACTTGAGTGTGTGAAATACATGCTTTCACCCTTAAATGGATATCTATACTTAAATGAAGGTCCACATTGTGTTCTACAAATCTGAACAGGTGCATATGTTAGGTACAAGCCCTGTTATTTTGTCTTTGCGTTTTCTCTCCTACAGCTTATGGTGCATCACCCCTCCACCCTCTTTTTTTAGAAACACAACCCCAAAGAAGTTAACAGTGGAAGTCCTCAACGTATCCAAGTCAAAGTCTTCTTTAATTCAAAAACTTAAATAAAGCTTTATGTGGGAGAAGAAAAAAAAAAAGCAACAAAAACAAACAAACAAAAAACCTTTCAAAATGAAGCTGTGAAGCATGTTTTAGCTGGGGGCACTTTAGAAATGCAGTAGTTCATCAGTGAAAGATCAGTTGTGGTTTGTGGTGTTCAAAAAAGTATGTTTGATAGTATATAAATACGTAACATAAATTCATCTCAACTAGCCTTATGGATAAAGCATTTACCTTAATGTGTCTATAGTGTGGGTGTGGGACTGAACATCAGATAAATGTGTGTGTCCTTAAATAAGACCGATAGATACAGAGAGCAAGGAAATAATGCCATCAGAGCCTGGGCAGCCATGTAGTTGCTTACTGAGCTCAAAGCCCTGTTGTCTGTGTCAACTAGAGATTAATTGACTACAACGCAAGCTCATCCAACAAGTTCACATAGAGACACCTAGGTTGTGGGCTTGGAATAATGAATCGTCCTGATAAGAGTACTGTAGAAATCTTGAGTTAATTTACTGATTTTAGACTCTTATGCTAAGAATAGTCAAATTATGTCTTAGAATTATGTCCCTCTGTTGGTGGGAAAAGAAACCTAGACTGTTGATATATAGACAACTGCGCTGTAGTTATATGAAATATAGGGAGCTGAAAACTGTTCTTGTCCTTCTGAAATGTGTTTTCTGACTGTAGTCTTCCTTCTCAGGGACCAGCACAGTGCTTGCTTTGCAATAGCATCATCGAATCATAGAATGGCTTGGGTTGGAAAGGACCACAGTGATCATCAAGTTTCAACCCCCTGCTATGTTCAGGGTCGCCAAACACCAGACCAGGCTGCTCAGAGCCAAATCCAGCCTGGCCTTGAATGCATCCAGGGATGGGGCATCCACAACCTCCTTAATAATACCACGACAATAAATTATAAATAATTAGCTGAATTTAGTACCACAGTATTTATATTTATTTCAAAGTATTTAACCTTACAAACATAATTAGAATGAGACTAACACTTTTGGTGGGTAGGAGAATCTCTAAATCTCATGACGAGGCCATGAGAGCTTTCAAAGTCCATGGTGACATGTTGTTAGCCTGGGAGGTAAGCAACTCTGTATCTGTACGTGTACCTGGACAGGCTGGTCTCTGCTATTCTAAACCCTCGTGTCTCCAGATGTGATCCCAGAGCACTTGCGGTATGTAAGGTCCTTTGTACATTTTGGGACTATGCACATCACCATTTCAGAGCTTCAAAGTATGGTTACATTATGGCGACACATCTCAGTGGAGCTGAGTGGGGCTCAGATTATATGAGTGTCTCTTTTCCTTTTGGACAGTTTTCAAACGGAATTGGGAAAACCAGTTGCAGCTACAAATTGCAACTGTGTGAAATTCTACTTAATGACAAACGTCAGCAGGATTTAGCCCTTCTTATTCAGCTACTTTACCTACCATTATCTACCTTTATAGGCATCATTGCCGGAAAAGTTGAGTTCTGCACAAAACACATTCAACTCAGCGGAACAATAATACAAAGGAAGAATGGCACCATAGAGAAAATGAGTCAGGTCTGTGAAAGCACTGGATAATAAAAAAGTGCACCGTATATAAATCGCAGGTGTTGTGGCAGAACTATTTTTGTCACTGATCTTTCTAATAAATTTGGGGGGGGAAAATGGAGAATTACACAGAATAATTAAGTCAATGGAATCTCAGTTTAAGGCTTCAATTTCTCGTTGCCAAAAACAAGAGCTGGGAAATGGACACAGTCTTTCCTACCCCCAAGTAAAACCACATGCTAGCCCTGTCTTTTTGAATACTCGCTAACAGCACTTTGCTGTATGATCAATACATTATAGCACTTTGCCTTTTCAAAGTGCAACATAAGTGCTAAGGATTCAATATAATGTTACACTGAACTTTAATAGGCTGAGGGTTGTATTTGTTTAGGAGAACGCTGTGAAGTAAGAAATTACATTAAAGTCATCTTATTTGTGTTGTTGATTTGAAGTACTTAAGTTTTCTTTCAAGGTTTAGTGCTATGCCCATCCATGCTGGTCCTATCTGCTTGAACACAAGACCAACACCAGTCCTAAAAGACCTCGCTTCTTTTGCTCTCTCTCTGCCCGAGCCATCATTAGGTTTGCTTACCTTGTACCAATACCACAGTACAGACAAAGTCCCCATAACTTTGGAGAGGCAAAGCCTCATGTCAATAATTTGCTTTGTATGAAATTTAATTATTTGTATGGAATTTATGTTAACAGATTCAGAAAAATCTTTTGTTACTTTTCTTTTTCTTGTCTTGTAGGCATAACCTTTCAGTACCAGAGGACTTGACTATTCACTCCCATTGCACCTGCAGTATAACCAGTGAAGGCTAGTGGAAGATATTACTGTTTTCAAAACACATCTTGTGTACAGGTATCCTGAGATAGTACCTCATATGTCAAGGAGAAAATGCAGCAGTAGTGCATTTCGCCAATGCACAGGACATAAAGGCTGACTGGACCATGGCCAAACAGCCTTGGCACAAATGTCACAGGTATATATTCTTCGATCAAGCTGCCTAGGCTTAAAAGCAGTCTGGAGCCAGAGGAAGATTTTATTTCTAGGCTCTGCAACAATGCTAACAAGAAATGTGCTATTCCAGAACCAGAAACCATGAAGAAAATATTGTTTTCAGGAAAATACAGCTTATCCAGGGGAGAAATGAATGTGAGTGACAGAGGTACTGGAAGAATAGCAGACTAATCCAGATTCCTGTCCAAAGGAAGTGAACTGGATCTGTTCTTTTCCTGTATCCAAAAGACACCCAACAACGATCAGAGGAGATGAAAACGTGCATTTGTTGTTTGCTAAAGAAAATAATTTCAAAGCAGCATTTTATTCAATTCAATTACAGTTTTCAAAGTGTTTTCAGAAGACACTTCTCTCATCCTTGACAGAGTTAGTCCAAGGCTCCTCAGTGTCAGTAAAAATTAAGAGTCATGACAGTGAAGGATTGGCCTGGGAGCTGCAGTACCATCTGATTCCAGTCAAAGGGGAGGAAGACAATGAAATTCCACACCTACCCATGACAGAGACAAAGACCTAATGCTTAAAGGCTCACAGCCATTTGCTTTTCCAAATCGCGCACTGCAGTTATACTGTATCTTATAAAACCATTGTGCACCGTATGGAATTAAAATAGCATATGGATGTTAGATCAAAACTCCAAGTTTACATTCAATCCTCAGCCATGTCTTTATAATTCACACATACATCTTGGATATCTTCTGAATTATCTATAATGCCCTTTTTCTAGATGACAAAAATTACCACCTAAATGGTTCTTCAGTAACTTCTTGTTCTGCTGTATATTTTATTCCAACACAACATTAGAAACATACATGCCTTTTAACTTACAACAGTCTCTAGATAATCATCAGTGTCATTTTGTCTTTGTGTTTAAGTCCCTATTAAAAAAAAATAAGTCATATAAACTTATTAACCATATAGGAAGCAGCATCCATGTACCTGTACGTTTCCACTCTTCTAGGTAATCCTGAAGACCCTGGCACAAGTTTTGCAGCCGTGTATCAGCACTGCAATGTTACCAGCATATTCTTCAACAGTCAGCATACAAACACATACAGAGCCTTATCCATATTCTTGATCCTTTATAACAATGTTGTTTCGGACAAACAGGAGTGGATGTCTGTGTGCATTTCAGCATCCTAAAGAGATGCATAAAGGAAGCCTGCTCTACAAGTTCTTATTTCTCATCAGGTAGATCCAGAGGGAAACAACAGAGGAAGGGGCAGACTTGGCCCCCTCATTTTATGATGCTGGAATTTCTTACAGGAGGAACTGTGATACTACAATCTTCTTTAAATTGTGTTCTGGAGCATGCGACTTGGCGACGAGCAGTGACTGATATTACACTTGCATTATTTACAACTCTTTAAAAGGCTGGTTTCAATTATTCTTTTAGTTACTATGGCAATCTAGGAGACCTTTTCAGCCTCTAGCTTTTCTGAGTAAGGAATGAACCGTTGCTTCAAAGCAATTTCAATATTGCTACAGGAGATTATTCATGATTTTTTTAAAATCTTTCCTTCTAATACTCGCTTGGGTGGTAACACATCAGATTGCTCTCATCAGGAGTGGTAACTTCAACATGATAATTCTGGCATCAGTTCTGCAGACAGCATGTGTTAAAGATGCTCAGACAACTTTCACCCTCCTGTGTAATGATGTAAATCTAGATGTCTTCCATATCAGACCATGAAGGTACTCCCGATGAATAAAATATGAGGATAAAAGTTGATCTTATTTTAATACTATAAGGTTACCATAGGGTTGGTTGGTTGTTTTTTTTTTTCAACACATTTACGTCTCTGTTGGAGGACTTACACTGGAAGGAACACTTGCAGATGCCTTTTTTCTGCTGAGGCTTTGACAAGTGCTTACAGTTACTACCACTGAACTTCACTGAATAGTACTAAACACTGGAACATAGTGTTAAAATATTACTCTATGAGTCAGTGCAACCTGAATGCAAGTCATATATACATATATATATCTAGTGAGGCTTAAGAATGTACTTCTATCTCTACGCTCTTCCACTTGCCTGCTGTTCAGGTATTTCAGTTCTTTATTGGGTCTGGTGGAATTTTTGTGATCCATCCATAAGTCTTCAGGGAAACCAGACTGATATCACCTCAACTGTAATCTTGATGCTAACAGATCCCAGCCACCAGGCTTGGATTTAATTTTAGTCAAAGCTCAAAGGTTTAGCTTGAAACTTGATTTATAGTTGACTTTTTTTCTTAGGTGAATGTCAGTGGATATAAGTAGACAGACACGACTCTCAGTGTTGATTAGAAACCATGATGTTAATTAAAATACATATCTTATGATTTTATTCTTTTATGTTTTCCCCAAGTTTGTAAAGGTAGAGGCACAGGGAATTTAGAAAGGTTTTGCAATCAAATCATTTCTCTTTGTCTGATCTTCTGTATATACTGCAGGGAAAATGTCACAATAACATAACATTAAGTTCGTGCATACAGTTGTGTTGTAGTGGTAACCTCCACCTCAGAGTTTCAGTTAGGCCAACTTGTTTCTCCAGCTTTTAAATCTACTTACTGTGTAAAAACACTTGGATTTTTCCACCACTTGATAACACATTCTTCCATTTCAAGATACTTCTAAGCACTCCTTCCAGAGAATGCATGTGTAATGATTTTAAGTTAGATGAACTGTTCACGTCTTGTTGATCTAAAGAAAACACTGAGGAAGTGAAGAAATATAATTAGAAAATGAATTCAGCTTTGTCTATATTCACATTTTGGCTTGGACTATTAAAGCAGTTTTGAACCAGATTCCCCAGTCGTTCACACTTGCTGCACATTGTTGCATAAAAGGAATGGCTCTCATACACTCAAACTACATTCCTTTCAGAGAAGCTGAATCTCAAGCACCGTACCAGGTGCTCCCCAAATGTGCTCCGTCCCCAGGAGGGGTCCAAACCACAGTGCCCGGACCAAATTGCAGACAGTTTCTAACCACATGTGTGCCAGAGACATTTGGTCCAGAATATCAGATTAGACCAAGACTGAGTCAAAACTCCAGACTGCATTTATTGAAGATGAAGGAGGCTTGACATCTAACAGTAGATCTATTGATCCACTCCTAATACATCATAATCTTGGCTGACACATGCACAGCCTCAGTTTTCTGTGTGTATGTAGACCTGGTACAGCTGGGAGGGACATGTCTGCATGTTTTTGCAAACCATTGTGCAAACCCATGCACTGAGGCAGCAATTGCTGTGGCTGCCTGAACCACAGCTACTGAACCTTGCTGTGAGATGTGCTGATCACCGCACTAACGCTACTGCGTGGCTTCTGTGAGGCTCTGCATGCAGACCAGCTGGTGTTTGCCCACCAAACCCATTCTCAGGGCACTGCTCCACATGTGCTGAGTGTGATTCTATGTGAAGCTTCCTTACCAGCAGGAAGACTCTCTAGGGAGATAACCCAAACACGCTGCTCCCAGACGTGGGGCCTGTTCCGGTGCCCCTCACAAGAATGTTCTAACGATGGCATGCGAAATTATACAACGCTATCAGATTTCAGCCAAATCAGGACTGTAGGTCACGTATGACACAGAGAGGTCTGGAAAACAGATGCTCCTCATAGCTCCGGTTATCTAAACGTATGTGGCTGATTGCCTTTTTCATGTTCATAAGCCAGAAATCATGGGAAATCTTCAGAGAAGGGATTAAAGTAATCATGACTGCTGTGGGTCCACGAGGCCCAAAGACGTTTTGCAAACATACTTAAAAATGCAGCAGCTCTGAAGCTACAGTGAATACTTGACACAAGAGTCATTTCTGTCAATATACATAATGTTCCCCTTACTATTCTTGATGAGATACTCACAATAAAATTCTGAAGCTTATTTTTAAGCCTATTTGTGGATTACTTCCAGCAACTCGGCTTTACAAAGAAAATCCTAACAAGAAGCACACAGTGTAGCTCTTCACAACAATATATTTCCTATCCTTCTTTTTCATAGCTACTCCATAGTCCACCCTTTTCATTGCATAAAGGGAAAAACATCTTCATTACTAGAACTGACTTTCATATGTAGTAGCATAACTCAATATTTCTCTGCTAGGTAGGAAAGTGAATCATCCCTTGTTAAATAAATCTGTTTTCATTCCTCTCTTTTCTTTTTATCAACCAAACTAAATATGAGCAAATTTCAAACATATGTTCAGCATTTTGTCGAAATATCCACCAGTGTGTTTGAAAAAGAGAAGTTTCAAACAGGCAGGAGGACAGTTTTCCTCTCTTGACACAGCTTTGAAAGACTTACTATAAGATGCACTCATTTGACCAGAGAACGTTTTAGAAATGACAGTTCAAGCACACTTTTAAGCCCTAAATTCTAATGCCCGGCATTAAATACTCTGACATCTCTACAGCCAGCCCTCCAAAGAGCTCTGTTTTCTCTTCTTCCAGTTAGTTCAGCTGCTTGCATGTATTCATCTCTTCCTTTCTTATCTGACTAAGAGACATCATAAGGCTAATTTCTGCAACAACTTGTTTGAAAAGTAGTATTATTCCTGCAGGGTAGAGATGACTGGACGGCCAAGCAGCAAAATCTGCTTCTGCAAGAAGATTTATTCCTATAAAGCAAATGAAGGAGAAGTCAAGAAATTACTAATCTCTCTTAAAAGATAAATACTGAATGCAACCTTGAAATGTATTTTAGCTACATCTTAGCTAGAAGCATCGTGCATATAAAAGAAAGGGAAAGCTTAAGTTAATAACTCTGGACTGTCCTAGACCGAGACAAGTCATCTTCATGACTCTAGAGAGACTTACTGAAGCCACTGTCACTAGCCAGAGATTCAAAGTCATCACATGGCTCAGTGCATTTTAAGGGGATGTACAAAAGCAGAAATGTCACTGTCAAAGTAGTTTGCTCCACTGCAACTCAGTGGGTGAAAAAAAAAAGGTAGAAGTGGATATAAAAGGGATGCCTGCCCTCAGCAATTCTTCAAACATGTTTGGCACACAAACGTAAACCTCTTCTTGTTCTTCTTGAGAATGTGTCTGTATATTATAGCCGTAATATTCCTACTGAAACAGAGCAAAAATTAATACCACCCAGTCCTTATGTGACCTCAGCTGGATCCCTGAGTTCAATTCTGCCCACCCATGGTTAAGAGAGAGGAGTTTAGATTCCGATAGTTGCAAATGATATTCAGATAATCCAGGGAATGTAGAGCTTGCCTCACAACAGGAAGCTAAAAGGCTTCGGATTGCTTAGTGTAGCAAAAGGGTGACTATGGAGGAACATGATTCATGTCATATGCCTGGGTTTGTTCCAAGCAGTGTTAATTCTGACCAGCCAGTCAGTACACATATGCTAGCCGGCTATCGGGCAAGCCAAACAGATCAAAGTCATGCTGGAGCCTTTCCAACAGTGGCCTCTCTTGCCTACCTAGCAATACTTTTAGTTCTGTAGAACTCATAAAAACTTAATAACTCAGCTTGCAATCCCTCTCTCGAAGCCAGCTGAAACTGAGCGATGGCTTCAGAAGGTACCGAGGTGAGAGCAGGCTGACATGGACTAACTGATGGGCACAAAGATAGAGTCAATAGGTTCTTTGTAAAACAGGCAAAAAGAACAGCTGTGGACAACTTATTAAACATGTATAATGATAGTAAACATTACTTAAACAAGAAAGCAATGAGACACAGAAGTAAGGGAAGAACTAGAGATATTTGCATGCCTTGAATAAGCCAAGAGAGAAAACAGCTCTTTTGCTACTTTGATCTGCAGTAACAGTGTATTACATTTTGAGCATCGCTAACACACACAGACTGCAAGTAGGAACAGCTACATAAAAGATACAATAAACAGCATACTTTAATACTACTTCAGATTACAACAATCATAGTTTAAGTAAATGCACTGAGAAAAAAAGAAAACACACCACTGTGGTCTGTGAATCTGGTTACAACGCCGTCTGCAGTTGTGGGCATAATTTCTTAGCATTTAAACACTTATTTTAAGAAGATTGGCTCACTAAGATACTGGTACAGGGGTGAGGGTGCTTGTGAAGACCTCCATCCCTCCACTTCTTAGAGGAGTTAGGCCCTTACTTTAGAAATAGTGACTCAACAGGCATCTAAAATTGAAGTGCAAGTGAAATATTCAAGATGTGTGGATTGAAAATCATCCTTACAATGAGACTTGCTCTCAAACTCTCAAGCTCTTTTTTTTTTTTTTTTTTCTCTTTGAATCAATTCCCCACTGATTGCAAGAAATCACTTACTTTCATTATTTTTACACTGTGAACAACACTGTTTCCTGGTCTCCTGCTTTGTACAGCGTAGATCCCTCCCACGTACATTCAACATTTCAACATCCCTTTGCTACATTTCAATCTAGTTACGAGGTTTTCTTGGAAAGTTTATAGAATGATCAAAGATATTTAACTTTCAGCTTCTGTCATTCATGACTTTCCACAAAAAAATGTTGCCTTTTCCTCTGTTGGATGTCAGGAGGATGTTAAATTCTTTTTCAGTGATGTTTATATCCAAGGAGAAGTCAGAAGGCTCCACAGACCACCAGACTGGAAAGTCTCGTAGCCCAGAATTAAAATGGATTTGAAATATTCAAGCATTGTTCCTTTTTACTTATGGCTTTTAATCAGCAAAAACCATTTGTGCAACTTTCTGCTAGTGACCAGCACTTGATTAGCATTAGGTATTGATTGCAACGGGCTGTCAAGCAGTAGTGTGCAGACAGTTTTTCTGGAGGAGGTGAAGGCAGTGTGAAATGGTAAAGAAAATTTTTGTGAGGGGGATAGAGGGGTCCTGCGTTACCTGCAATAGGAGGATTGACAGATGGGTGGCTTCTGTAACATCTGCTTGGAGCTGTATGGCTTTAAAGACACACACACACACCATAGGAGAGAAGAACCCCAGATGTTAGGAGCTCTGTAGTTCCACATATCATCTGGACTTCCACAAGAAAACGTGAGAGAGAAGCAGTGAAAAAATTACATTTGCTTGACAAGCGTGTGCCCATGAAGAAATCATCTGGACACTCAGAATTGCAGCTTGGCAGAATTTTTACAGACATGGGACTTCTTTTCCACAAAATCTTAACTCCTCAAAGGAAAGAGAAAGGAGAAAGAAAATAAATAGGAAAAAAAATCCCCACAACCAAACCCCGCAGCCCAAACCCTAGCTTATTCACTCCTCTTTTTGTTCAGCCCATGGGTACAGAGATGAGCATAGCTTTTTGTTCTGCACTTTATTTGTAATTTAGTTCTCCTCAGGAAGACTGCCTACTCTAACAGCTCCAGGCCACTACACGGACCTGAGCAGGAAAATCACTGCATTGCTGTCCATTGAAGTGGACCACATTTCAAGATCAGGTCTGCCTAGCACCATAAGTACGAAACAGTTTTTCAAGGAAACACAGTATTTTTCAAGGTATATCATACATTTAATACCTACAGCATCCTGGCCCTTATGTGAAATGTTAGAGCATATGCAAAAGTGATCTTGCCAGATGAACTGGATGACCCAATAAAATCAATAGCTTTCGCTTCTACAATCCATAACAATGTTTCCATTTCAGGCATTCGTGACAATGACCTTTACCTGCTGCATTCTGGATTAGTCATCCAAGTGGTATCCTTTCCAAGTAATAGCAGACAGAATAATAACAGCTCATCGTTGTAGATGTCAGCCGGCATAAACAGCAGGAGACATTAATTATCACTCTTTTGGTTTACAGCAGCAGAAACCATCACTGAGAAAAAGAAAGACAGAAAGACAGGAAGACAGGAAGGAAGAGAGAAAGAAGGAAAGAAAGGAAGAAAGAAAGAAAGAAAAAGAAAAGGAAGGGAGGAAGGGAGGAAGGGAGGAA
>PPHD01016579.1:0-15489 GCA_002909625.1 Bambusicola thoracicus
TATTATGCGCATGCGTGCCTTTCGGGTTGTGATGTGCTAGGCCCCTCCTCTTTCCTAGAAGGTTCGATGACGTGTACCATGTAGTGGGCGTACACAAAAGACATAGGGCTATAGATGTGTGTAATGTTCAATAAATCACCATTTTGCTGTTCACCATATTGGTGTCTCCTCGGCGAATGGCCAAGCAGCTATCTCCCTAGCAAAGGACACTGTAAAATCAACAGTCTTGTTTAATGGAATATACTGTGGAAAGTGAATAATTATTACATAGAACTGGCCAAAATAATCTTTATCTATACTTATTAGTAGGTTTTCCTTATATTTAATGATTCTAGAACTTAAAACTTTTGAATTTAAAGTTTTCTAGCCAGAGAATTTAGCCAAGACCTTTCCAGTCAAATAATTTATTCATATAGTCATCTAACATCAGAAAAAACTAGACATAGCTAACTCACGAACTTTGTTGATATAAATGTAGTTTAAAAAACTAATCCAATTATTCTCTCTTATGAATGCCTCCCTCACCTTTTTCTCCCCTCAGTACTCCACTTCATCTCTTTGTTTTTGAGGAAAGGGTAATGACATGTAAGAAGAAATAGTAGCTCATCTGTTATTGATGAAGAAGCAGTACGTAAAGATAACCTGTGATCTCCCAGAAGACCACACTGCAGTCAAGCAACATTCTCTGATTTGTATTCTCATTTTGTAGCTATCCACAAGGAGTCAGGTCTTCATCTCACACAGAGAAGTTCTTCACTTTTTTTTTAAGTTTTATTCAAGAATTTCACTGTTTTCTACCACTGTAGATTTCTTCTTGCAGGGCAGAGAAGAAATACTAAGACATCACAGAACCAAACCAATCACTTCAGTCTGTAAATCAGTGTGGCTTCTGTCAAATCCTAAATCACCACTTCTTTTTTTCCATCCAAGGTGTAAAATCCCTTCAGAATATACACATGAAAGAATCATCTAATAGCTTCACTTTCCAAGAACAACAATTGCCTGAATTTTATATTCAGAAATGCTGGCTGCTACTCATTTTGTTTAGACAATTAACACAATAGTAAAGAGCGCTGTATGCTAATGCTTGAAGTTAGACTACCACATATAAAATACAGAACTTACAGGACTTCAGAAGTCCTGTAAGGCTACAACTCAAAGCAGCTCAAAAACTTTGACAACCAATGTATGTTTTAGACACTTACACATTAGGTCAGGTTTGAAAATACTGACATAGTAATCATTATAAAGGAGGACACTTCAATTAACTAAGCTGTGCTTTTATTTATTCAGTTGTTTAGAAATGAGCATTGTAGCCAAAATTCTAGATATACTCCAGCTTACAAATACAGGAACCAAAGCAAGCATATTGTCTCTGCAATCACAAACACAGTTTTTAATCATAAAGCACAACTACAAATTTAAAAGCTTTCAAAACGATAGTCTCATGCTTTTCATCAGAATCACTGGGGTTCTAAAAATGTAATCTAGACAAAACCAAGATTAAATGTCCTGCTTCTATGATACTGAAATTGTTCTAAAGTCTTTTGAAAATGAAGGTGATGTTAAAAATGATGGCCATGTCAAGCAGAACAAGAAATAATGCCAAGAGACATCACTTGTGGCACTAAGGGGCATGGTTTTGTGATGGGACTCAGCTGATTAGCTTATTGGTCAGACTCAGTGATTTTGAATATCTTTTCCAACCCAGATGATTCTGAGATTCCACAATTCTATGAAACCTTCCAGTGCATGATAGTCTATAAGCTACAGCTACTTAAGTCATTGAGGAAGACCTGATTGTTCTGCAAGCAGCCCACTTGTCTTGTGAAAAGAAGGATATTTCCTCATTCCCAATTTTTCCTTGGAGATGTCAAGATAATGAATATAGTAAAAAGTGTAATCAACAGTCAGAAACCTGGCCTGTGTTAGAGATTTTTACCCTGTAGCCTGACAAAATAACATACTGCCATTGCTAGTATCAGGCCAACAAAGTTTGCAGTGCCTTAGGACTTTCGGTATTAATTTGTTTCGACCTCTCTGAAGCTTTGATTTTGTTTGGTTCAGTTGTGACAACTGATTTTCTTCCAGCTAGGTAGCAGTGACTAATTTGTCTTACTTTCACTTATCATTGTATGGTACAACAATAGTTTTTGAATAAACAGTCATAACAAGTAGTTATTCTTTGCAGAGTGAAACATTTATGATGCCTAACATAATGATGTTGCATAAAGAAATACAAGGTTCGTATAATAACAGAGGCTCTGAAAGATAAGGAGACAGATTATGATGTAAAGTAGTAAAGGTGAAAGGTAATTAAAAATGGCACAGACTTAGCACTGGAGGTCTGGTGGTTATAAACAGCTCATCACTTTTAACCTAAGAAATGTGGACCTGGAGCTGCGTACCACTGGTTTTAGGAGTTAGGAATAATATCTACAGTACATAAATGGCACTACATATAGTACATAGGTTGCTTTTAAAATAATGCCTCTCATTTGTTTCCATGGAAACAACAACAGATACAAAGAGCACAATGACGCTATTTGATAGAGCAAATTCTCAGCTATAAAACTCTTTTTTTTTTTTTTTTCCTACATAATCACCACCATTAGGTGTGCATTTTCACCAGCAATGAGCAAAAGTCTGCATGCTGCACTTATCAAAATCTGCATGGCTTATCCAGAACATGGCTTGTCTTTTGTGTTGCTGTCAGCATTGCTGAAGCACAATGCTTGCCACTCCACTGTGCTCATATACACTGTTTGGTCTCCATAAATGTTCAGCAAGCATCAGTGAACATCAATGGGTGTAAGACTTCATATTTGCCTTTGCTGGACTTCATGAAGTTTCTGTTACCCATTTCTCCAGCCTTCTGATGTACCTGTGAACAGAGCACTGTGCACCACAGTATCAACTGTTTTCTCCACCAACTTGGAGTAATCTGAGAAATGACTGTGAATGCTCTCAATGCCATCATCAGATCATTAATAAAGATATTAAACAGTATTTGATTCACCCATTAATCCCCAAGGGATACCAACAACAATTGACTGTGAATTGCTTTTTCTACTAAGGATCACAACACAATAGCAACATCAAAAATGTGACTGTAAATCAGTATTACTGGGTATCCAGACTTTACAAAATCACACAGTCTTTGATGTTCTAAGTAGACATAAGACTACCCCAGAAATTCCATGGGACAACGGATTGTGTGTAACTACAAAGATTGGCTCAAATTCCTAAGAGTTGCACTATGGAATGCACAAGAAAGGTGTTAACTGATAATATTAGCTTAAGTTTGTGTTGTATGGTTATAATCGATCATGAAAACAAGCAGCATAGTAATATAAAGAAGAATCATATCTAGTACTAGACAAGAGACTCATTCAGAAACAATCTTAAATGAAATGATTTGCTATTAACCTGAATACTAAAGCACAGTATTCACAATTCTATAGATAAACATGTTGTCAGTCTATCTTTCAGGTAGCTTAGCTATCACAATTATCACTGCTACAGCTTGCTGTCACCCAGCATCCCCCAGGGAACAATTAGCACATTTGTGGCATGAATATATGCTAGGTTTGGTAATAAGAGACGTATGTCAAAAGATTTGCTATCTTGGATGATATTCATTTGGTCATGCTTTCTAATAACGCTTTGTAAAGAGCTGTTGTGAAAAGGATTGGACTTTGTCCACATCTTTTAAGGGGAGAGATTTAAAGACATAAATATGATCAAGTGCCATAAAACTGCTGTATCTCTTTGCATCATACAGAAGAAGCATTATATAGCAATCTTCTCTGAATACTACTAGTGTGTTGAACATAATTGCTTGCTTTTTAGAAATATAATTCCATATATTGGGAACCTTTACCTATTCACAGAAAGTCGATTCTAAAAGTACAAATTCTGGATACATACGTACACAGAACTGCAGAGTAAATCCAATAAAATCAATGAAGTTTCTCAAAATTTGTACCTGTAATAAAAGATCTTAAACAGATAAATATTACGCTCCTGTATCTGGGGAAAAAGAAAAAAGAAAAAAAAAATGAATAAATGTAATGTCTACCTGCAAAGCTCATTAATCTTAATGTCTCAAGAATGAAACATTCCACAAAACTCCCAGCAATTTTCAGCGGCCCAAAATCAGATAGAGGTATTATTTTCCCAGAACCAGTGCTTATCTAGATGCATTTCCTATTGAAAGTCACTGTCTCTGCACCTTCACTAGCATGGCTTCTTCTAATTTGAATAACTAGATTTAATGTATAAAAATTATTACAAAATATCTGCTTGGATCTTAAAGCACAAATAACTATGAAAACACTTTGAATATTAAGACAAGATAAAGTGGGGATATACAATTTACAAGAAGGTGGATACTTAAACAACTATTTGTTCTTTACAGGGCCTTACTTTCACCAACTTTTGAAACACTTTTAATATCAGTAATATACTTTAAATGGACACCTTTCAGGATACTTTGAATTTGAAACTGTAACTTCTCATCCCAATAGTGATTCTAAAAAGTTCAACTCAGTTCATCAGCCCAGAGAAAGAAATATCCATGTGAGTCCAATCAACAAGGCTCCCTTTTTTAATTTCACTTATCAGCTACCCGAAGCAATGAACTAAACTGGCTGGTCTTATGCTGTCCTTAGGCTGCAAAATATTGAGAACAGAAAGTATTTCTCTAATTATTTCAACAAGAAATAAATTACTGACACTTGTAACCTTCGATGGAGCAGAAAAGAAGCAGAAATTAATAAGAGTACTGAGAATAGAGTAGTCGAGACTTAAAAGAGAAATTGGATAAAGCCCTCCAGATCACCTACTCTGTACAACTCAGAAATATTGAAGTTAATATTAACTCATTTCTGTTTTGTATATAAGAATAGCATACAGCAAGAAAGAAATGTATTTTTGTTTATTTTTAACCAATGATATGAACACCTACTGGAGCCGTTTTCAGACTGAATTGTGGGGGACTCACTTGGAAACTTCCTGTTCCCTTTAAAATAACAGCTATGGTCTATTACTGTACGTTCACAATGACAATCAAAAATACTTTTGATGCTCTTTTGAAACTGGTTATAACACTCATGCCTTATAGCCTGTCTGCTGCATCAGATTAGCAGGTTTCTAAGATGTGCAAGGTATTGTACAATAGATGCACATTGCTGGCAGCTGTTGATTGATTACAGAAGTAGCAGGAAATATAATTAAGCAATAGACTAAGACTCCAAGTATCAAGGAAGTTTTGACAATTTAGAATATCTTTAGAAATTCGTCTTGCACACTGAGTGCTGACTCATGGTATGTAGCAAATAATATCATAAGGAATACTGTCAAAACAAGCTTTAAAAATCAATTTGTGTCTTCTTTATCGCAAGACACTTCCTTGTGGTTATAAAACCAAAACACGCAGAAGCAAAGAAAAAGGACAAACAGGTCCACTCCTGAGTTGCTCAAAACTACTGGGAATGAGAGCTGTTAAAAAAAAAAAAACAAAAAAAACTTAAAGTGGTAATGGAATCTGTACATTCTTATAATAAAGTGATAGTTTTACTGTCATTCACACCAAACTAGACAGCAAGTGAGAGATGGCTCCTTCAAATATATCAAAGCTGGTTAAACAAGTGGCTTTCTACCTGTATGTCATATTGCTTCTTTCAGTTTAAAATTTAGATCTAGCATATTTGATCAAATCATTTGTTCAGTGAAATGAGATCACTATATAATGGAATAAAAAGCAGATCCATTCTAAGTATTCTGTCACATTTATTTGCTGTAATTCTTTTTCTTTCTTGTACAGGTCATTACTGTATACACTAAAAGTGTAAGTGTTTCTGTCACCTTTAAAAAGATATTACTGGTGGATTGCGTCTTTGTAATCTACTTCTGGTAGCAGCAGATACAGGTGGCATCCATTTCTCGTCTAAACAAGTGATGAAATATTGAAATCTCGATTGCAAGACTTCAGATTCCATACAGGATTCACCTGATTGAATGCACAGACTGGTAATCTGTATCTCAGCTATGTCCCCCTAAGCTCCTTTTATAGCCACTGGAGAGAAATTGTCACTTCTAGAACAGACATATCCTAAAGCAGACATCTAAAATAGATGGGATGAATTACCTCTAGAAGTGACTATAGCTTCCCACTGACTATAAAGGGATCTCAGGTGGCAAGATAAGAAGTAGATACTTAACGTTAGGAGGTATGAATTCCAATATCCTTGTAAAGAAGAAATAAAGTGAAGAAGTGAGAATTTGTGTGTGTGTGTGCAGATGGGAACAAAAGAGGGAAAGAAAGAAAAAAGAAAAGAAAGAAAAAAAAAGAATAAAGAGCGAACGCATGACTTAATATTCTTAAATAAAAAAAAAATGAGTATGCTAGTTGGAATTCTGTGAGAAAAATAAATAAACCACCTGAATAATTCTAGAAATAAATTATCTAAATACTAAGTTCCTTTCTCCAGTTCTCCTTAGTGAGCTAGCCAAGATGAAACACTTTTGTCAGGAACTAAGACAGAATATGAAATATCTTAATCTGTATACATGGATGTATATAGTTTGGGATTGGCCATTATCCTGTGGGAAATTGTACTGAGGAGTACCTTCAGAAGGATAATGATAAACAACTTATGGAGGTCAAAAAAGTAACTTTTCTTTATTCTCACAAAAAAAAAAAAAAAAAAGAAAAGAGAGAGAGAGAGAGAGAGGAGCAATAAAATGATGTGCATTAGGATGCTGTTTGATTCAGTATTCTGCTTCTTTATCTGAAGATATTGAAGTTCTAGGGAGGAATGGTTAAAATTTTAGAAATTTCTTCCCACAGAATTCAACTGATATTACTGAGCTGCTAACAGTGAGTGATTTGATGATGCTGCATGATGGCCAAACAAACAAATTTCAGTTAAAAATTGGCTGAGCTGATCCATTTCAGAACATATATCTCTCAAAGCAATGATATTTAGGGGAAACACTCAAGTGGATTGTACCTGTGCTGTTGCCAAAAGTGTATAGCCAGACAGCATCAGGATGGTCAATATTTGCACAGGTACAGGTCTTCAAAGGCACACGCCTGGAAAAGATCTAACAATACTCATTGATTGATGCTCTGATCCCCAGTCCCTGAAGTGCTGCTTCTGGAAATGATATACAAATACTGTGGTCTCTGTTAGTTCAAAGTGCCTGCAGGTAGGCCAGGTACAGTATTTTGGGAATATATACAAGCACCAGCTGCTACTTGATATCTATTCTTTAAACCATCTGTTTGGGGGCATGCACTACACTGCTCTAAAATCAGGCTATTGCTTGATCAATTCTGCCATCTAATGGCTAGATTCAGACAGCTCTTCGCATTGGTGGTAAATGCTTGCTTGCAACTACGTTAGACTTCTGCTATCCAGCAGATATTTCTTTTCTGGCTCAGTTTCTGAAGTGGGGGTTGTTGTGCTCCTATAAGAGATATAACCATCCTGAAAAAGTCTCATTTTTTCCTGTGGCTTCTTTACTCCTGAAAGTGGAGCAGGTATATTCCCTGCTGTGCTGCACAACTGCTGCTCAGCAGAGACACTGGTGTGAGTTCAGACCACCTGGTAAGTAAAAATCCAAAAAAAAACTTCAAAGACCTTCCAACACCAAAACCCCAGGAGAAGACTCCCTCTGGACACAGCACAGCTTTGAAGGCAGACCTCCCCTTAATCCTGGCCCCTTCCTTATTGGAAAGCTGAAGCAATACCTCCCACTGTGTCTCATGCTGATTAAAAAAATACACATGGAAAAAAAAAGGAAGTGATTATTTCTACTCAAATAGAAGCTATATGAAACACACTTGACTATCCCCCTTTTTTATATTTTTTTCATATACGTATTTTTATACATATATTTGCTTCACATCATGATTTATTTTCATTGTAAGCGTAACAAGCATCCTAGTTAATGGGCTGCTTGCAGTCAGAAAGTGAAAGAAATCAGAAAGTGGAAGAATCAGAAATTGGAAGAGCAGTAATAAAGTGTGTTTGCATTGCTGCAAACACCATCCTTCCCTTCCTACAACCTCTCTTTTTACAATTGCATAATGATGGTGAAGGACAGGCATAAGTCTACTGGAAAGAGAGGAAGTCTGTTCACATAGGAATTTTTCTGAGAACGAGCCAAGAAAACCAAGAAAACCTTTTTTTGTTTGTTTTTTGTTTGTTTGTTTGTTTTAAATCGAGAGACAAAAATCAATCTTAAACAAAATTTTATTTCTGCTTGAATTATTCACTTCCCCACTCCCCCCTACAAAAAATAAAATTAAAAATTCTATATTTGTGTAATTGGTTGTAGTTGGTTTCACTGAACTCTTATGATAAATAATTTTTAAAAATCAGTGATAGATTTTCTACTAAAATAAGAATTAGAATAGAGCAAATAGAGAATTATTTGCCATCTTAATTCAAGGGGAGGCAAACAAGTGGGTAATGAAATAAATTTTTTCACCCTCATTCATGTTTATGGATGACTGCTGTAATAAAATACCAGTAATTACAGAAGCTGCAGAATCTGGCAAATGTAATAGCACTTTGGGTATCCTAATGTAATAGCCCAACATAGTTTCTCAAATCAAAGGCCACCTAAAAGACATGGAAATCTCCACAAGAGCAATATAAAATATGTAAAAGGAGAAATACTATATTGTGGCTGCTGGTAAGTGGATCTGGAGATGTCCAAAGCAAATGGACAGTCTGAGCTCACTGGATGCACTGTCCACATGTGGAGGTGAAGCAAAAGTACAGGACAGGCAGAAACTGAATGGCTGTTTTTAAATAGTGACACCAAAATTCTTGGACACAGAAATCCAAAGAATGCTGATAATATCTGTATTTCTTTCTTGTGCAGCTGCTGAGAGAATTATGCTACTGCAGAATCAAGAACTGTGTTTGTCCCTGTTCAAAATAGAGTTCAGATATGTAGTTTCTTGAAAAACCTACGTGCCAAGAGGTGAGCTAAGGAAATAATGAGTAAAAGCCAGGTCTTAAGCAAAAAAAAAAACAGAAAAACAATATTTCCCTTTTTATTTCTCACATTAAACTGCCTACCAGATATGTTATTGGTCTGTTGAAAGAAATAGTCTTTCAGGATTTTCATTAATTCTGTCATGCAACATATTCAACACATGCAGTCTCTCAGTGTGCTTTTTACATACATAAAAAGTTGGCCCCAAACATTATCATTATACTTCACTGAGCAAAACTTTAAAAATTTAACTTTCCTGAACTAGTTAAGTCATTGAATATATTCCTGATATGATAATATCTGTCTTAATTTATGATGTACTCGTTACGTTTTCACCCTTTGCTGAAATGTAACAACTCCTGTGCTCTTGGTTCTTGAATGACACTGCTGAAGAAAACGGGAATTAATGTATATTCCTAATTACAAGTGATTGAAGGATTCAGTTCTTTGTTTAACCAGTGCTTATGAAATAAAATAACAGTTTTTGAGAAAAGAGAGAAAAGGCAACAATATGAGGTTGGACTAGATTGAGAGATTAGAGAAACAATAACCTGAATATCCAAAGATTTATTTGTGCTTTGTATATTATTCCAAATCTGTAACTGTGGTGATTACAGTGGTTCACAATTAATGCAGAAATAGCACAGCGGAAAACCTTGCAGAATTATTCCTCACAGGGTGCGGTTCCCCATCAATGTTTGACAATGGCAAAACCAAGGTTCCCGGGGTCAATGTTTGTTTCCCACCTTGCACTGAACTTCTCTAATCCTTCCACCTTGTGACAAAGTTGATTATTTTGTGCAAATCTAGCAGCAAAACTAGCTATAATTCAGTTTGAAAAGAACATCTCTCAAAGAAAGCGTTTTATACTATACAATAGGTGAACTCACACTCTGTATGTGCTCTGGTAATTTATGATGTGGTATTACACCTGATTTCAACAGTGAACTATTTAGTCTAGTAGGCTAAGAGTGCTTTGCCTCAACCTTTCCACCACCATCAGTCCACTGCCTAATTTCAGTCCTATCCACAACTGACATTTTCCTTTCTTACCTGGGCTGGTAATCATTTCATGTTATATAAGTGACATTCACAGAGGGCTTAGATTCAAGGTAGACCTATGGAATAACTGAAAACAAGAGAATACATTAATGTTTTCTATATTAGAACAGTGCAGAATAGAATAACAATTTCAAGGTCAAGTAAGTGATGAAGCTGAAATAATTTATCTTTATTGAAATGAAATATCTGAACAATAGCAGAGGAAAAGACACTGACACTATTGAAAAATAAATGCAAGGGGAAGAGATTCATTTAGTCTCTACTCTTAAGAATTGTCATCCTGTGTTTCCACATGTAAGGTAAGGATCCTGTTACACTGAGAACACATGCACTGAAATGGCCCATAAGAATTCATTAGTTATATATTTTCAAGGTAGAAGGCATAAGAAAGGATGAATAGGTAAAGATTTAAAAAGAGGATGAACACAAAGTATTTCAGTGTCAGAGTCAGAAGGAAGAGTCGATACGCTATACAGAAGACATGATTTTCCTTTTATGTGTAACACCTAGATTGAGTGCATTCTGATTTCTCTCATGCATGAGTCTCTTTTTTGACACTCCAGAGTACAGCCTTTTTTGTTCTTGCACGCGTCAGTATCATAAATAAACTTTCAGTTTTCACACTGCCCTCACTGATTTTACAAGCATCTTAGAGGTACGGATGGATAATTCACCAGATTAGGGCTCTTGACCGGCTTCACAACATCCTAGCTAACTTAGGCCTACTTTCCCAGTAAGTCCTCTGCATTTCTCCTTCTTCCCTTCACTTTATTGTCTTCTTTGATGTGCTCTCAGTCTTTGTTGACCTCTCAAATGCTCCCCCGAGGGCTGGTAACATACTGTGATTCATCCTGAGGTCATTTCATTACTTACCAATAGCTCCCAAGCCCTCTTAAATGACCCCCAACTACTGCCAGCTCAAGCGCACACTCAAATGTACTTCTGTAGATTTCCTTCCTTTCTTCACAGAGTTGTCTCTCTGCTTCTTTCCAAAAGATGACACAAATGGGAATTTCAAATTTTTCTATTTGAAAAAGGGTGGCACACTTACAGCCAGATCCTGTCTTTTGCCTTCAGCCTATTTGTGTATTTACAAATAGAAGATGGCTATAAAGAGATGGATAGCCTGAGGGGATTCTTAGTAAGTTGGTTAGTATTCAGAAGCCGAGGTTTCTGGCAGGCAGAAGCCCATGAGAAAGGACATACATGCAGGACAGTCAGATGGAAAATGTAATTTGTGTTTAAAAAAAAAAAAAAAAAAGAAGAAAAGTAACATATATTTCTACAAAAACTATATCAAGAAGAGGGAAGGAGTAAAAATAAAACAAAGAATGAAACCTCCTCACCGATAAGTCATGTCAAACCATAAGATTTCAAACCAAATAAAAAATGCCAGCTAAAATAAGATGAACCACTGAAATACTTCCTGCAGGTCAGCACAGACAGACCTCTGGCAAAGGCTTTTTGTATCATACCATAGATAACCTTCCCCAAAGCAACAACTGTTGGATCATCATGATCAATTAATAGCAATAGCTTTTAAGTCATGTATGAAATAGAATTAGCAATCAAAACCAGAATAAACAGAAAACCAGAAATTTGAATACAAGACCTTCCATAGATGAAGAAGTCAGAAAAAGTTGCAAAACATAACCAAAAATGAATTTAAAAAAAAACTATCAAAACACAGAAAGATAATTTGCATTCAATAAAACATCACATGAAAATCCACTCCATGACTGAAATATCATATGCTTAACCTTTGCCATATGACATGACATGATCTCCAGTTATATATGATGTGTAGAAATACATAGGTCGCTCCAAATGTAATGCCTTCTATTTATTTCCATGAAAACCACAACAGATTCAAAGAGCACAAGAACACTGTTTGATAGAGCCAGTTCTCAGCTACAAAATGCTCTTTTGCAATACAGTTGAAAACCACCACTACTTATGGTTTTTTTTGTTTTTGTTTTTGTTTTTTTGTTTTTTTTTTGCCAGCAATGAATGAGAGCCTGTATGCCGTGCTCATAAAAATTTACATGTGGTTTGTGGCATTTCACCACACCACTGTCACCACTGCTGAAACACACCAGTCACCACCTCACTGTGCTCAGACCCACATCTATAAGCATTCAGCAAACACTGATGAATGAAAATGGAGGAATTCAGTGACACGCTTTTGCTTCATACACACTTCTGTGTCAGATGCCATTTGGTCAGACTGCTCCTCTACACAATTCTGTCACACAGCAACAAAATGTAGTGAAGTACTGGTGGGAAGGCTCAGCTCCTACTGCCATACCACCAACATCCACCTCTGATATCATGGACCAATATAATAAAATAGGAGGCTTTACTTTTGGAGCACCCTTGTACAATATTTCTCTTGAGACATATGTCCTTTTGTCTTGATATAGATGTGCATTTAAGAAACAATTTTTGGAAGAAATGCAGTAGTAATTTACTTCATATTGCCATCTAGTGGCATAAAGATCAATTTTGAAACTATCTTTGAAAATAAAGTAAAACTCCATGATATATGCTGTAATTGAGAAACTGGTTAACAATAATGTAGTCTTAGCAACAACACACAAGGAATTGGAGCTCAGTTTGAAGAGAAGTGTATGTTCCAATGGCTGCGAGTGCTAGAAACTATCAGAATATAGAAGTACTGAGAAAACTCACAGATGGGACATACCAGTGCTGTGAAAACAATATGCTAAATACTCCAAATATGGGCATCTGGGGATGTTTCATTCAGTGCCACCTGGACATCCTGAATTATTCTCATTTTCTCCTTTCACTCCAGAAATACCAGGCTCTTCCAAATAGCCTATCAGTAGCCACAGGGCCCTGATAGCCCAGTAGAAATATCTCTCATATCATGCCATAAAGGCACTGTGCAAATATATTTAGGCAAATTAGTACAATGGGATTTTAAAGGCATAGCTCATGTGCTGCACTGTATTGGGTTTATGTGGCCAGGGTTTGGTTGTTGGTAGGGCTGCAGGAGCTCCAAAAGGAATATGCCATTGGCCAGAGCTGAGTCATGAGCAATGCTGATTGCACCTTTCTGAGAGCAGATTTAAGAATGGAAACATCTGCTGTGCAACAGCAGCTAAAGGAAAGGAGTGAGAAAATGTGGAGAGAAGGAGCGCTGAAGTCATCAGGGTCAGTGCAGAGGAGAGCAGGAGGTACTCCAGGCACAGAGCAGAAGCTCCCTGCAGCCCAAGAGAGGCCCATAGAGTATCAGGCTGTCCCCCAGTGCCCATGGGTGCCACATGAAGTGATGTTCACGTGCAGCCATGGAGGAGCAGTGGATGAGTCCTGAAGGAGGTACAGCGCATGGAGAGCCCCCACAGGAGCACTCCAGGCCAAAGCTGCAGCCCATGGAGAGGAGCCTGCAATAGGACAAGAGCGCTGGGGGAACTACTGCCCATGGGACCTGTGTGGAGCATTGCCTGAAGGGTAGGTCCTGTGGTACAGAGCCATATTGGAGCAGTGCCTGGAGAGCTGCAGCCTGTGGGAAGAACATGTAGGATCAGTTCAGGAAGGATGGTATCCCATAGGAGGGACTCCACATGGAGCAAGGGCAGAGAGTGACCATGAAGGAGTTGCAGAGATGAAGCACTGTGGACTGACTGCATCCCCCGCTCCCCATTCCTTTCCACTGCTTAGTGGAAAGAGGTAGAAGAGAATGGGTATGGGGAAAGAGTTTATATACTGCTTTTAGTTTTCACTGCTCTAGCCTGTTACCAATAGGCAAATAAATTACACAGATCTCTGTTACACTGTTTTGCCCATAATGGTAATGTTTGAGCAATCTCCTTATTCTTACCTCAACCCAGGAGCTTTTTTTCATCATACTTTCTCCCTTTGTCCTTCAGAAGAAATGTGAGAGTAGCATGGTGGTGCTTAGTTGTCCACTGGTCTTAAACAACTACACGCACTTAGGTTTAAAATCTGCATCTGGAGTACAGTTTATGGTTTTGGCACCTGAAGCCAGATGTCTACGCATGTTCACATGTAGGTTAACGTCTAAGCTCACAGTATTATAATGGGTGGCCAGGGACTTGATTCACTTACAAAGAGAACATAGTGTCACTTTAGATGCCTGCTGTATCTAAAACAACCACATGGAGCTAGTAGATCTGACCCAAGAGTAGCTGGAGACCTTCCTTCTGAACAAGAAGCTGAAATCTTGGTCAGACGCCCCAAAACAGTTCAGGTAGTTTGAGGCTCCAATGAGAGCTATTGCAGATGAAAATAATTAAATCTAATCTCTGTCTTAATTCAAGCAGAACCATAGGATCACAAAAGAGGTGGAAAAGGACCTCAGGAGGTCCCTCACCCAACCTTTTTCTTAAAGCAAAGGAACATATGAGTCTGATCAGAGCTTGAGACAACTCTTGAAGATGTCCAATGGTGGAGACAACACAACCTCTTGGAGTAAACTGTTCCAGTGCCTGACTGTCCTCATGAGGGAAAAGTTTATTCTTACATTTAGTTTGAAACTCTCCTCTTTCAAGCTTTCCACTTCCCTCTCATTCTCCCTCTATGTGCCACTATGAAGAGCCTGGCTTTGGCTTCTATTGACTTCCTCATAGACTTGTGCTTCAGACTCTGCTACCCTGGTGGTCCTCCTTGAGCTTACCCCAACTTATAGATGTATTTCCTGTACCAGGTAGTCCAAAACTGAATACATTATTATTAACATGGTCTAGAGAGCATTGAGTATAGTGGTGATAATCCCTTCACCTCAACCTGCTGGATGTGCTCCTGTTAACTGAGCCCTGGACTCAGCTGTCTGTCCTTGCTGCCAGGAGACACTGCTGATTCAAATTCAGCATGCAGTTTCCCAGACCTCCTAGCACTCTTTCCGTAGAGCTGTTTCCCAATCCATTAATTCAAAGTCTGTATTATTAACAGGGGTTCTTCTTACCACCTGGTTGATGTGGCTGCCTAAACAGGTCTCTTGCGACCTTTGAGATTTCCAAGTGAGTCTGAGACATATTGCAGTCCACTGTAGACCTGCACTCTTCTGGAACGGCATACCAAACAGTATCTCAGATGACTATGGATGTGTGTGTTCAGGCCAGAGGCATGTAGTGCCTGGAGCTAAATCCTCTCCCTGCTGAAGTTTCAAGAAGTTCATTCTGTTCCAAACTAAGCATTTAACAGTGAATCAGACAAGTACACTATGAATGAATAGGCTGTGCTATGCATGCAAAGAGTAGACGATACATTCATGTTGGGAGAGTTATGAAAAGCAAATATAAATGATCAACTGTATAAAAAACATTAAATGATGCAAACTTTAGCCAGCAGGGAAACTAAATGTTAAGAAAATAGACAGAAGGAACCTAAAAAATTAAATAATTATTTTTAAAAAGCCTGGTTATT
>PPHD01016580.1:1123-15489 GCA_002909625.1 Bambusicola thoracicus
GCTCAGTGATACTTAAATAATTATAAGTGATAACTTAGAGTATGAGCTTGGAAGTAGATACTAAACTCACTGTGTTAGAACAACAATTGTTGAATTTGATTCATCCTCACAGAAATTGGGTGAAAATGAATATCATACCCAATGCACAGACTCCACAGGCCAAGTATCTAAACATCTGGAAATAATGCAGATGTGTGCAGATTCTAGAAGTAGTCTATGTTTTCTCTGAATAAGGNCAAGTTTCAAAAGCTCAACTAAAATAGTTTAAAATGAGGGCACATCAGGTTGTTTCAGCACTTTCTTGAAAATGAATTATTTGATCTAGTGTCATCTACTTTTCTTCTGAAGACTCTATGCAACCACCAATAATTGGATGCTGTCCATTGATTTGTGGTGCATACTAATTTACCTGAAATTTAAATGATCCGATTTCCTTGTTTACATGGCAGTTTACATTTGTCATATAGATTAATCATAATTCAGTGATGCTCATCTGACAGGATAATGTAGTAAATGTTCAAAATTTAGTTATGGTTCTGGCTCCTAGAAAACCAGCCCCTACACTTATTTTAGCAAAAGCATAATTCCAAATTAAGTAGGTCAATTTTGAGCCTTGAACTTGTAATACAACTAACATTAAATCTATGCAAAATGAAAATAAATTTGGTCTATACTGCCTGATTCTTAGTGCGATTCTTGGATTGCTCCAACAAGTCTTCTATAACTGTCAACTGCATTAGAAAGGGTCAGTCTGATATGATGTAGAGCAATTCAGTGCCCTTTAGTCTTGACCTTGTTAATTCAGAAGCAAAAATCTAGCTTCTGACTCTACAGATGGTACTGACTGGCTTAACTAAATTGTCTCTTAAATCAATTTTCATTAGATTTGTAGTTGGTTGGACCAACCTGATATCATCGTTTTTTGTTCCTTCAACAAAAGAACGACACTTGGAATTTTCTTGACAGTTCAGAAAGTATGTTATCTGTAATTTTTTTATTACTATTTTTGGTTGAGTCAATTATGTCTGTTTAAAAGGCTCATTCATAGCGTGAGTTTTCATGTTTTTACTGGGTTTTTATTATTAAGTTATGAGGATTTCTTCGACAGTTTTCAAATCTACAGCCAAGTGAATGTGATTTATTTCAATATCTCAGCTTCACTTTCATGAAGTTGTGGTAATTCTTACTGACTTTCAATGTAACTAGTCCTTGAAAATTACAAAACTGTGCAATATTCTATAAGAAGTATGTAGCAGTAGAAAACTTAATCATTGAGATTCAGGGCTTTGTGTCCAGTTTGTTCACTACAGGAAGTCTCAAAATTGCAACGTGATAAATATTTCAGAAATACTTACAAAAGCCATTTGCTAAAAGTTTTGCTTGATTAGGTAACATAGTACAGACTCTTGGTATAAATGACTGATAGTTTCAAGTTTTTTTTAATTTAAAATTTCACTGTGCTCTGTGTTACCCCAAATTTTCTTGATAAAGAGTGATGCTTGAGACAACTGCATCAGTTGTGACATTAATGCAAACTCCATGTGACTCCTTCTGAAAGGCATGCCAGATTGCTCTGGAATACTGCCAAATCAGACAACAGCAACAGACTTGAGAGTGCCCAGTACTTTCACACTGATAGCAGAGAAAAAATGAACTGAGTCTCTTTAAACATTGATACTCCTAATTCAAATAAACTTTTTTTTTTTTTTTTTTTTTTTTTTTTAATTCCCTGGGAATTTGAGATTGGTAGTATGAAAACTGAATTTAAGATTTTGAGGACACATTCCACATTGCCCTGTTTACTTTTTATTACTTTGGCAATTCTTACTTAAATTTTTCATCACTGGCTACCTACAGGTAAGGAGTTTACTTGACTTTCAGAATTAGGAAGCTGTTGGATTGATATACATCACTGGGCAACATATGGAGTTAGGGAAACCAACTGAAAAAGTTCCTAATTCAAGTTCTGTAATAAACACTGGGATCAGGTAGGAGAATACGCAGAATTTTAACAACCTACTAAATGAAGAAACCAAAAAAACACAAACCATCACTACTTTCACTTATCATTTATCAAGGAGAACTCCAAGAAATACAAATAGTAATATATCACCATTTGTTCTACCTTATTTTAAAAGTATCTATATCTGTAACTGAATTATGCTCAATTCAGTGCTCTTCAGTGCATATTTTAGTATTGAAAACTGGACACAGTAGTGTTAGGATAATGTACATAAATATATTAAGGTATGCAATGAGGAAATTCTGCCAGCAGGCCCTTCATGTCTTGACAGTCACATGTAAGTCAGTAACAGCAGAACAAGGACACTTCAGCTTCTCATTTCTGCAAACTCAGTTACAAAGCAGTGAATATTTCAACAGGTCACTGCATAGTGTTGGAACCAGTTCAATGTACTGGTCAACAAGGCATAACTTCAATTTATCAACAACGTGATCTCTGACAAATGTGTCACGAAGTCCACATGATGGTAGGAAATTCGATATAATTCTAGAGGGGGGCTGTGGTGTTGCAAAACTTGGTGATAAAATTTCTGTCATTGAAATTATTCTCTTCAGGGTAGTCAAATTGGAGCAGAACTAGAGCTTCAGAGAATTGAGGTAGTAGATTATAGTAAAAAATGCTGGGAACTCTTCTTACTATATATTTTCCTAGAGGAACTTCGACATGCCTACTTGTGACTATGGTAATGCAAGCATTCTGTTTAGAAATATATTTTTTCTTGTGTGTGCACATGAAAGAATTATAACCAAGATCTCTCTCTTATATCAAGCTATAAATGCATGGTACTACATAACTTATCTTTCTTCAGTTTATCTATTGAATTTTGTTCAGTCTTGACGGATGTAACTGCCTCTACCCAGGGAGTCAGTAGTACATAACAATAACCATGCAGCTACTACAGTATTATCTTGACAGGTAAGAAATGATTTAGAGTTCTAAAATAAGAGAAACTTGATCCTGATTCACACAGAATCAGTAAAAATTAAGAAAAAAGTTAAAGTATGAGAGCTGCTCCAAAAGTAATGCCTCTTATATTATTATTTTGGTCCACGAAGCCAGATGCAGATGTTGGAGGCTGCAGAAAAGTTTGCATCAATAAACATTCATTGGTACTTGCTGAACATTTATGGAAACCAAGCAGTGGGTGTTAGCACAATGAGGTGGTGGGTAACATGTTTCAGCAGTTGTGACAGCAATGTGAAAGATGAGCCACATTCTGGATGGCCATGCAAATTTTTACAAGGGTGGCACCCAGGCTCTTGTTCATCACTGATGACAATGCATAGCTAATAGCGCTGACTATATTGAAAAACAGTGTTTCATAGTTGAGAATTTTCTCTACCAAATAGTGTTTTATTTAGCTCTTTGTAGCTGTTGTCATTTCCATGGAAATAAAGAGGAGGCATTACATTCAAAGTGACCTATGTAATTGGGTGCAGTAGTTTACTTCTAATTTTGCATCTTGTTGCTACAAACAGACATAAAAGTTCTCAGAGAATATGGGTACAATAATTAAATCAGATTTTATGAGTTCTTTTGTGACTTACAAGGAAGCTCACCTCTTTTTTACCTAAGATAAAAAAGAGTAAAGACATAGCAGGCAGCCTTGCTCACGCTTGTAAAAGTTATTCATTTGAGCTGAACTTGAAGGAAATTAAAAGGTGTAGAACTAAACCCCTCTTTTTCACTCTCAGAAGTACACATTTTAAAACAAAGAATGGACTGAGTATTTCAAATGCACAGAAACACCCCATCTTACTTGATATTATTAAGTTAAGCATCAGTTTACAGTTAATCTGTAACTGAGATGGAATGACTATTTCCTCTCATTCTCATTTATATGAGTATAGGTATATTTTAGAAAGTCGAGTGTATTTTCATTAAAAATTTTCAAAAACAAAGTAGATTTTTAATACTTATTCAGTGCAGTAGGTGAAAGCTAATGACTGCAATGCAAAAAACCCTTTTATTTCTTAATCTAATACCATGAAGATGATGCAGAGAGCTTTGCTGGGCCTTGCTTTAATTTATCACTTCTGATTTTCATGGATAAGTGGGATATAAAATCTTTTGGCTCATAAGGTGCACAGATGTAACTTATATGTCAGTGCTTTAATAGTTTGTTTTTAATATCCTGAAACAAAAGAATACCTAAAATATTATCAAACCTCTTACAGTGCTGCGGATACAGTATTTCTGGAAACTGCAAATGTTCCTGGCTGAACGCAGCAAAAAATTTGTTAGCTTATGTTCTGTGACAAAATCTGCAAAATTCTATGTACTTTAAATGGTGACTAGGCTTAGCTGTGATGCAATTAGAGTTACTACAGCTGTTTTATAATGCTTGTAATGATCTGATATTCAGCTTACAGTTTTTAATCTGTTTTAATTAAATACCTTCCCAGTTTCTAAATTTAAGCTGACTACCATATCTCAGCAGCATTGTCTCTGTCCATGAAGGCCTCCTCCTCATTAACACACATCAAATGCTCTCAATGAAGTTTTTACTTTGCTCATCTTCACAGACACTGGTATTATGGGAAAGGTGGAGTGGTGGTCACGTCACTATATTCTCTATCAGTAAAAGCTTGGCTCATCTCACTTCTGTCCTCTGCATAGTAACCAGCATTTTTGCTCTTCTGCATGATTATCTCCAACATTCACAGTACTTTAAACAATTAATATAAGGCAGGTTTTGAGAAAATAGATCATTGGCCAAAACTATACTGTTATGATATGTAAGGCCTATAATTGCCTGATTGTATCAATATGAAAGGCAATTAATACATAAAGCATAAAGTTTTTAAATTGAATTTTCCATAAATTGTATTTATTAGAAGTTCTGATAAGAAATATGTTACAAAAATGGGCTGGAGATACGAAAAAATGAAGCTGAGAATGAAAGATTTAAAAATATATATATGAGAAAAATGAGATACCAAGCTGGATGTTTGGGAGTGAAAAATCATGACCTGGTAAAATTAATTTTCACAGTAGTGCTATTTTTCCATGTTATCATTGCAGACATACAAATGTAGAAATACAAATACAAGTACTTTCTTTTTTCAGGAAAAAAGCCAACAAATAGTGCTGTTGAGTATGAAATCTTAAGAGGTGATAGCACTAGTTAGTCCTCTTAAACCTCAAGGTCAGTTATTGTTGTCAGTTTAATATGAAGTGTGAAAGTGTCCACAGGAATGGAGTCTTTAGCACTGTGTTGTGAGAAACCCCTAGCATGCTTGCAGGTAACAGCTGTGAAGAATCACAGAATCATAGAACCGCCTGGGTTGAAAAGGACCATAATGATCATCAATTTTCAACCCCCCCTCTAAGTGCAGGGTCGCCAGCCACTAGACCAGGCTGCCCAGAGGACTCCAGTTACAGCTCATGGCTGTAATTTATTCGGTGTAATTTATTCATTCAGTGGAAATGACATCAAACTGTAGTTTACTCTCCTGCGTGTTACCTAATGGTTTGCTTAGATGGATGATGTAAGCAGGTGCAGCTGTTTGAGTTATACAGCCACATCATTTAATAAATTCTTGTCTAATCCTGCTTTGGAAGTGTTTTAATTTTTTAGTGAACCAAATTCACTCACTTTGAGAAACAATATGAGTACATATCATGCAATTGTTAGGGTGACATAGTGTGTAGCCTGAACTCCTCACTAACAAATTTACACTGTAGGGTGCTAAGATTGACTAATGATTATGCAGATGTTCTCCTGCCATGCCCAGGCCTGGCAGCTCTCCAGCTGTCATCTGCTTGTTTGCGCCTTATTGGAGCCAATGGTTAATTTCCATGTGCATTCTTTATTTTTCAGGTTTGTATAGGCTGTGTACGGCCTTCGTTATTAAATAATGGATGACAGCCAGATTTGGAGCACGAGTTTATATTTTCCTGGTGTCAGTGGCATTGCTTCTAACATTATTCAAATGTACTATAAATTCTCGTGCCCCTATGTAACCTTCTGCGAGAATTGCTTTTAGAACATTGGACTACTTTGCTCACTGGGGTAAGAAGCTTTAGTAAAATAGAACAAGGAGATCACTTGAGAAAAAGGAGAGATACCTTAATGATCAAGCAGTGTCCAAAAGAATTGTGATATGCAAACATTTACCATTTGTGTTGCCTGCTCATATTAAGGAGGAATGATATGGATTTTTTTTTTCTGTGAAGAACACTGTCAGGATTGTCTTTTATTGTGGACAAAAAGTCTCTCTTAAAAGTAAGAGGAAACAGAGTTGTAGGAGACATCAAAAAGGCATCAGCTGTCTCTATGCAAGTTAACTTATGCTTAGCAGCGGTGTGAATACTGATACACAATGGCCCATACAGTTACTACATATGTTCTGAGTGAAAATTTCAATGTAGTTAAAGATTACCCTGGCAGAAAATGACCAGGAGTGATCTGGGGGAGAGCAGTGGCCAAAGGGTGCTCCTAGCTCTTAACTTGGAACAAAAGTATGTGGTTTGGTGATGTAAAAGGGCTTTAGGTGTATGAATGCATGACATGCCAGGATCGCTGCCATAGCAAGAAATTTCTGATTTTATTTGCTGTTAGAGGTATGACAGTTGAGTCTTTTCTTGTATCATTAGAAAAATTCTGATGAGAAAAGAATACCTTTTGTGAGCTAAACTATCTGACAGGAGTCTGAAGGAATTTAGAAGGTGATGATATGGTGATACAGTTCGCAGCAGTGAAGCAGGTTTGCCTCAGCAGACATACAGTTTGTTGTGACATATGGTGAATTGCAGTGGCATTCAGAAATATGTTTGAGAAAATTTGGTTTGTGTTAAAAATAAAAATCATCGTTTATTTCAGGATAAATGATTGTTGAATGTTGTCATTTTGTGCAGAGTTAGAAAGTGGTTCAAGTTTTTATCCCCTCAAATAATATGCTTGAAATACTAATGGGAGCAAAGGGATTGATTCAAAAGCATGTTTTCTCTATGAATTTTTATGGTCCCTGCCTCTAGCCAGATTAATTCCTTCCAAAACATTTCTTTGTCATTATCATTTCTTATACAATTCCCATCCTGCTATGTTTGTAACGCCTTCTCTCTTCCATGTGTCCAAGTTCCAATGTACTATTAACACAATTGGATTTGTTACTGTAAAAACAAAATACCATCTACATTAATTTTCTTCCATTTTTGGTTATTGTTCTGGCTTAAATTATAGACTTAATAAAATTTCTGAGAAATGTTTCATAGCTGTGTATCAGAGGTGTATAAAATATGCATCTAACAATTTTTTTTACCATAGCATCTATTGCACAGCATTTTATCTGGCATTTTTATCAGGCAAAAAGCATAGCATTTGTGCAATAGATAAACTCTTTAGGGGGACCATTTCACAGATCAAACTTGCACATACATGAAGACTTACAAAGATAACAAGGCATCAGGGAAGCAAATGGTGAAGAATATTTTTAGTCCCTGAGGTTTTGAACATGAATTGCAAAATTTTTTTTTACTTTGAACATTGTGCAGGATATAAAATGTACCTTAAGCAGAACTAGTGCATTGCTTTTTTAATATTTTTTTTCCTCTATATTTTATTTTTTTTTTAACCTGTGTTCAAATATATAACTGAGAACAGATTAAAGAAACAGTTTTTTTCCTTCCTGGAAAATACAAGGTTTTGAAAATGTTGTAATTGCTGTCCCCCACTACCTACACTGAGTCAAGAAGACAGATCAGGGGTCTTCATAGTGGTGAATGTTGGGAGGGAGAGAGCATAAAGCAAAACAAGGAAGGTTTAGCCTAGGTGAGGGAAACTTTTTCACCACGGGGACAGAGAACACCAGAGATTGTTTACACTTTGTGCTTAGGCTTTTTTTTTCAAGGTTTGACAGGATAAATGCTGAACAACCAGGGACGTTTGTATAACTGTTCCTGCTGGGAACAGGATTTTGTACTTTGTCCATCCAGAGATGTTCTATGGATAAATAATATCACAGAATATTTTTCATCACAAAATATTTTTCTGGTGTGAGTGTGCTCTTTTTTTTGTTTGTTTGTGTGTTTGCTCATTTTTATTTGCTTGTTTGTTTTAGAGTGTGTTGTCATATCAGTGATCCATTCTAGCAAAAGAAGGTCCTACAGAAGTGCATGTGGTTTTTATCCTGATCTCTGCAACTCCATGACAGATTCCAAAGCCATCTTGTCAGAAATATTCCTTCATAGCTTGAGTGACTCTGTTTTCCTCCTGCTGGTCAGCAAACCACTTCTGATGTGCCAATCAGCTGTGTACCTCCAGTCTCTCAAACAGCAGTACACATAAATTGTATTCATTTTTTCAAACATTACCAAACAGTACAAAAGTAAAACCTGACTGGATAAACAGACTGTAAGGAACAGTCCTTGAGGGTAGCCCTCTAGAGAAGGACCTGGGGGTCCTGATGTATGAAAAACTGAACAAAAGCCAGCAGTGTGCTCTTGCAGCTCGGAAAGTAAATGGTATCCTGGGCTCCATCAGAAGAGGGGTGGCCAGCAGGGACAGGGAGGTGATTGTTCCTCTCTACTCTGCCCTCGTGAGGCCCCATCTGGAGTACTGAGTCCAGGTCTGGAGTCCCCCATACAAGAAAGACAGAGCTGTTGGAGAGGGTTCGTAGGAGGGCCACAAAGATGATCAGGGGTCTGGAACACCGCCCCTACGAAGACAAGCTGAGGGAGCTGAGGTTGTTCAGCCTGGAGAGGAGAAGGCTGTGGGGTGACCTCATTGCAGCCTTTCGGTACCTAAAGTGAGCCTATGAGAAGGAGGGGAGTCAACTCTTTGAAAGGGTAGATAACAGCAGAACAAAAGGAAATGGTTTTAAGTGGAAAGAGGGAAGATTTAGGTTGGATGTCAGGGGGAAGTTCTTTACTATGAGAGTGGTAAGGTGCTGGAACAGACTGTCAAGAGATGTTGTGGATGCCCCGTCCCTGGAGGTGTTCAAGGCCAGGTTGGATGAGGCCCTGGGCAGTGTGGTCTAGTATTAAATGTGGAAGCTGGTGGCCCTGCCTGTGGCAGGGGAGGTTGGAGCTTGATGATCCTTGAGGTCCCTTCTAACCTGGGTCATTCTGTGATTCTGTGAAAACCCTTAATTCCAGCACAGTTTTAAAATCTGGCATATTTAACTTGGAAAATATCTTACTATTCCTATAATTATAGTCTATAGTGGGAAGAAAAAGCAGTTGGGAACAATATACTAAAACTGAGAGCCATATATTTTACCAAGAAAAAATGAATAAAAATCAATAGCTTGCTGTTAATTTTCTCGTATTCTATAGGCCCTTAATCTTAACTATTGTGTTATACAAAGATAATTGTTTAATTGATTTTCCAACCCCTTTGACTAGGTAGCTAGTGAATGCAAAAAAATATTGTATTTGTGGTAGTTTTCTAGAAATTTCTAAGGATGTGAGTAGCATTGGAATGTAGCTCCTGTAGGTTCAGAAGAAAAGGAATAAAAATCAAATTCAATAAAGTTCATGATCTGATAAAAACATGTTGTGGGTTTGGCTGGGATAGTTAATTATTTTTCATACAGGTTGATATGATATGATATTTTTTGGACATTTTATAAAAATAGTGGTTGTAACAGACCAATCATTTTAGATGTTGCAAGCAGTGCTTGCACAGAGCCAAAGACTTTTCTAAGTCTTCTGCTGCCCTGCCAGTAAGGAGGCTGAGAGTAGACAAGGAGCTGAGAGGAAACACAGCCAGGATAGCTGATCAAGACTGGCCAGAATTATATTTCATAACATATGAGGTCGTGCCCAGCAATAAAAACTGAGGTAAAGAGAAAGGAAGGATGAGGGGGAAGATGTAACTGTGACCGAGTCACCAAAGAGCATACCAGAGTCTTTGATAGACTGTGAAATCTTGGGAGACTGGAGTGTAAGACAGAGCAAACAGTGTCTAAGGGTAAACAGGAGGTTCTTTTGTATGCGCTGTTAATCTTGTCAAACTTGAGAAACCTTTCATTCTTTATCACTGTTGTTTGGAAGAAGCTAGGACCTACTAACGGACTAGAGGAACTGTTAGAGGAACAGGAACTTCTTGTTTGCAAGTGAATGGTATATAAGATGTATGTTGAACACAATAAAGTAGATCAATTCTGATGCTACAAGAAACCAAGAGAGCTATCTAACTCGACCGAGTGCTGACAGAAGCAGTGATATTCAAAGAGATGGCATATGTCTTCCCAAAAAATTGTTAAAAGGGATGGATCCAGCTCTCCTGGAACTGGCTGAACATTTGCCTGCCCATGGGAAATAGTGAAAGAAATCCTTGTTTTGCTTTGCTTGCTAGTGCAGCTTGCATTTTTACCTTTCCAGTTCTCTCCCCATCTCACCTGAGGGAGTTAGAGAGTGGCCAGTTGGTGCTCAGCTGCCTGCTGGGGTCAAATCACAATGTGCAAATGAGAAATGGAGATGTCTGTTAGAGACTACTTTACTTGAAAATGATTGTAGCAATCTCTTTCTTGTGTACCACTACATATCATCTCAGCCAGCCAATCTATCACTCCTGGTAAATTTTATATATTTTATTCTAGACACATACCTCACAGTAAACAGTGAAAGACAACTTCACAGGCATTTTTCTAAGGTGTCACAAGTTACTAAAAAGTGATCACATATAAAGCCTGAAATACACATAGCATATAGTTATGATATGGAAGCATATTGTTATGATGTGGACAGGGATGAGATAAGCAGAGATGAAGAGCCATCAGCTTGCTATTATACCAGAAGGCAAAAAGTTTACATGAGTTTACATACTATACTGAGTAGCAGTACTAGAGCTGGAAAGAGAAATAAGCAAAGGATATTTTTTTCTAAGTTTCCTCTCTAGGTAGCTGCATGCCTGAGCAGAATCTGAATTTCCAAATAGACCTGTGTTTTTACCTACTTACTATGTGTGTGGCAATAAATGTCCTGGATGAATTTACACTGCCACCTTTTTTCGTGTCAAAGTGACACCTAAAATAGATGATGAGATTCAAATACTTGTGCTTTTGTGTTTAACTTGTTCTTAAAAGGTGTACAATAGTAACAATAAAAACTTATTTGAAACAGTCAAAAAGTAGTAAATGTAACTATCTTTGAAATATTATAATAATTTTCCCAAATACTCAGTATTCTGGAAACATTTGTGAAAACTTTGATGATATATTTTGTCCCTAAGCATAATAAAGTTCATGAAGACATAGCAGTGCTCATGATATATTTCATGAAACAGTCATATGAAATCTTTCTGAAAAGGCCATGTAAGATTTATGATATTTTCATAAAATGAAATATTAAACATCATATAAAGAAAACAGAACACTAAGCTGCAAAAGTGGTAAAGCATGAAGCAAAATATTAATTCATAGGAAATAGCATATATACATTACTGATGAAATGGTTGAGATTGGAAGAGACTGCTGGAGATGATCTGGTCCAACGCCCCCACTCTAGCAGGGACACTTAGAGCCATTTGTCTACAGCCATGTCAAGGTGCTTCTTGAATATTACCAAAGGATGGAGATTCAGAAGCTCTCCGGGAAACCTGTGTCAGCAAGGAAATTCTTCCTTATGTTTGGAGAGAGCCTCCTGTTGTTCCTGTTTTTGTTCTTTGCTTCTTGACCTGTCAGTGTACCACTGAGAAGAACCTGGCTCCATCCTCTTTGGATTTTCCCATCACGTATTTATAGACATTAGTTAGATTTCCCCTGAGCCTTCTCCTCCAGATTGAACAGACTCAGCTCTCTGAGCCTCTCCTAAGAGGATAGATGATCCAGTTCCCTAATGATTTGTGGCTTTTTGTTCCATTAAGTCTATGTCTGCCTCGTACTGGAGAATCCAGAATTGGACTCAGTACTCCAGGTGTGGCCTCACCAGAGCTGAGTAGAGGGCTTCCCCAGGATAGATTTAGCCAGCTCTGCAGCAAGGACACATTCCTGGCTCCACAAGTAACCCTAAATTACTCCACCTCCTCGTCTTCCATGCCTGTCATCCCCAAAGAGCTTTTATCTCTTCATTGCAACATTCCAGTCACACAAGCCATCTTGGCTTTTAAACATGAAAGCATCTTGTTGGCATGTAACTATCTGTGGCATTTCTTACAAATATGCATGAAATTGTTCATGAGCTATCACATGAAATTTTAATGACATGTATAGTACAATAATGAGCAAGGAAATATCACAATGAGTTGCAAAAAGTATGTTTAAAATCACAAACATAACTCAAAATAGGAATGCTGGTCACTTACTGCATTTGGCATCTGCCATTTGAATGGAGAGAAGTTTATTTTGACCCCTTATTGCATTTTAATAATCTCTTTCACTGTGCCTCTCCCACTTCTCAAGGAAGCTTGTTCTTCTTGCCCTCGGGGTATTTTGGATTATTTGTGTACAGCCATGGCAAAAGAAAATACAGTTCAACATGAGGCAGCAAATTCCCCTTAGTCTTCCAGATGGACAGTTGATTATCATTAGATGTTAGTTTGGTTTTCTTTTTGTAGTAGAAATTCATGAAATTAACTAGAATTAATTAGAACTGTTACTGCAGAGGAGAATTCACCTCGCCAAGATATCTGTTTTAGCATGGAAAGTAATTTCTTATTGCTTAGATAGTTAGATAATTAAGAGGTTACGTCATTAGGAGATTAGATAATTAGTAGTCTACAGACCTAAAATTAGAGGAAATTAGTCATAGCCAAGTGTCTAAAAACTTAATAGGTCAAGTAAGTAAAGGATAAACTAGATTATCTGAGATTACAAGGGAATTTAATTGAAACCAACATCCACAATCTTTGTTAACAAATATACTTTTAAAATTTAATAAGTATCAATTGACATTCTGAAGCCTTTCATGATAAGCTTTAAATAACACTGATGACATTACCAATGTGGTCAATCAACTTTTGAATGAAGACAGGCAGCAGAAGTAGACAGTGTGATTCTCTATATTGTCCTGTACAGTTTGGGAATGAAAACTCCATGCAAAATTATCCACAGTCTCTAAGAAGCTTCAGACTTCAAAATCTAGACAATCAGCACTGGATAGACTGTCACTGCATGGGAGCTTTGATTGTTCAGATCTGATAGTTAAAGTGATGTTCATAGTGGTGAATGATGGCCAAAATTATATGAATGTATACAGGGGTTTCACGCTGACTTGCAGTACTGCAATGAGATCTGCACAGCACCCCAGAAAAAAAAAAAAAAAAGTATTTGTCCTCTTGATATTCTATTTAGTTGCTACAGATCATTCTTTTCTTCCTTGAAATGAGTCCATAGAATGTTTTGAATAGGCCTTAGCTTTGCATTGAAGTGTTTTGAAGAGAAGGTGGCGATGTCAAATCATTGCTCGCAGTGGTAAAATGTTTCATCCAGTACTGGGTCTGCTAAAGCTTAATTTATTACTGTGGTTGAATGACAGGCTGATATATGGGCACAGCTTCACAAGCTGTTAATCTATATCACTTCTGAATTTCCTGCTGGTATCAGATGACTATCGGTATTATTAGCAAAATTTCTTGTCCAAAATGACATGCACTAACCCACAGTAAGATGGAAAATATTTTACTACAAGCCTCAACTATCCTACTGCAAGATGAAAATGAGGACCTAAATCAGAAAGAAGAGAAAAAGGAAAAACTCTTGTACAATGGAGCACGAGGGAAGAAATAACAGAAACCAGAGCATTCTATTTTCTGATGGAGGACTGTAGTCCATTAATAGATACAGTGATAGGTGAAATTCATATGAGAATTATTGCCCAAGTAGGTTGTGGATGCCCCATCCCTGGAGGCTTTCAAGGCCAGGCTAGATGCGGCGCTGGGCAGCCTGGTCTCTTGGTTGGCAATCCTGCACATAGCACGGAGGTTGAAAATTGATGATCATTATGGTCCTTTTCAACCCAGGCCATTCTATGATTCTATGATTCTATGATTATGGACACTGCCAGTGCAAATGTCTGAATAGTTAATCTATACTCCTTTCATGGGAAAGCAATCATTATGACTGATTAATCTCACCCTGAAAAAGATGAGATTAAAAGGATTGTATGTGTCATGTCATGATAGTGCCCATCCCTTTCCATTGTCTAGAAAGGAAGAATGTAGGGCGTCTGGCTTTGACATTGTAAGAGATTATTCTTTTATATCATTGACTCAAAGTTTGCTGAGGAACAAGTCCAGGCAAGGTAGAGAAATCCTCTGTCTGGAGGACATTGATGGACAGGTCCTGGCTAAGGGTTGTGTAATCCTTTAAGGAGCACAGATGGACAAGGCCAGGGGCAATGAGAGAGGGATAATCTGCTGATAATGGCCGGGAAATGGTCTTTTGTGTGGACTTATCTC
>PPHD01016581.1:0-15488 GCA_002909625.1 Bambusicola thoracicus
AGCATGTTTTAAGATTTATTTTTTATTGAAATATTCTAAATGTAAGTCTTGAATCATAACACGCTACCTGGATGTATGTTTAGTTAAGAAAGACATACTGTAATTGTCATGATACGTATGCACAGGTTTGCTTCAGTCAGTTACTTTCTTTGTTACTAGTGATAATAATTACACTAAATGCCTCATTTCCTAGCGATAAAATCCAACTACTTAAGCTATTCCTTAACATTTGTCTTTGTATTCTATAGCATCATTCGTGGACACAAGTTGTTTCATACATGATTTTGATCTGCGGTTGAGAGTTACTATTTAAACTGGGCGCATTTCTTTGTACAAAGTTGGCATTACATACTGGGACTTCTCCCAGAAAACCACTCTAATTATTTTGAAGAGAATGACTGTTTAATTAAATAAATTAATTCCATTTTTGGCAAAACTTTCAATTAATTGATGCATGAAAACTCTATGCTTCAGTCACAGAATTCTACCAGAAAAATGAAGGTGAAGAGCTTTGTTTATTTGAATACTATGGGGTATTTTCTTGTGTGTGAAATTTTAAGTTGATACATAGCTGAGTGCCTACAAAACATGTTTGAATCTTGATCTGCTACACCTGTATGCCTTACTAGCTCTCGCAGTCAGCAGTAGCTGCATCTTTCCCCCTATGGTAGCATAGTTGCCTTTTACTGAAAATACTAGTGTACATATGCATTTAAGGAAACCAACTTGTTCTGTATTTAACTGTATATGCTGTAAAAATACATATGTTCTTCTGGTATCTGCAGCCCCTCTGTGAGGGAAGCAGAAAGATCCTGTAGCTAAAGATTTCCTCAAGTCCATAGGCATTGCTGAGGAGAGATCGTGACCTATAACAGAATGCCACAGTTGTACCAGGAGGGCGGTGCAGGTCACTGCATTCCTGTGTTAGAGTGAAGTTAGGCTTGAAAAGAAAAAGGCTCCCTGGCAACTCAATTATATAACAAAGAAGGTAGAGTTAAGCAAGTAGAACAATATTGACACACTTTAATCAAATTCAGAAGAGTTATATAAACACACCATTCAGGACTGAGGAAAGTAGAAATGGAAAGAAAGCTTGCTGTAAGCCCACTACTGCAGAAGTAACTGAAGCTCTACCATACCCCAACACTTGTCTGTGCTAAAAGGCATCAGCTCTTTTTCTTCAAGAGCTATTTCATGTTGTCTGTGAAACAATGCTAAGCTACAGATTTTGCTCTTTGTTTGGAAAGGAGTATTACTTTCCTTAGCTTTGCTTAGTGTATGAAAATGAACCTTCCCAAAATTTATAATAATTAGTCAGATATAAATATCAGCATAGCAAAAACATTTTGTAGCGCAGCTCCTCCTCTATAAGGCTTTGGTGAAATAGATTTAAATTATTTGTTAGGAAGTTGGTTAGGAAGTTGCATGGTCTTTATTTTCAACTAATTTCACTAAATAGGTGGCAAAGCTTTTGCTGATAACAGTTTAAGGATAGCGTTTGTAAATGTTATGACCAGCTTTATAATGACCAGCTTTATAAGGAAACAGTTCTAAATAAGAAGTTAAGCTGAATGTTGTGTTTTCAGACCAGATAAAAGCTTGTGAAAGGCCAGCTGCTGTCGGTTCCCTTAAATACAGGTAAGAGGAGAATGGTCACGTGGCTCTAGGTTGAGTTCATTTTCAAAGGAGTTGATCAAAGTAATATCCTGGTTATTGAATTTATTCAGCAGCAATTTGTAATCCTGGTATTAACAAGTCAATGTAAAGCTTCCTGTATATTAGTCTATGATGTCAGATACAGATATTGGTGGCATGGCAGTAAAAGTTGAACCTTCCCCCCTCCCCGCCCCAGGTATTCTGTTACACTTTGTTCCAGTGCAACAGATGGCAGCAGACAGAAGCATCTGACATGGAAGTGTAGTGAAGGCAAGGTACTTCACTGAATTCTGCCATGTGGGGGGGAAAAAAAGGGTATCTATTGACATCTATTAATGCTTGCTGAATGTTTGCAGAGACCAAACAGTGGCTGTGAGCACAGAGAGGCACTGGGTGGCATGTTTCAGCAACAGCAGGTCATGGGGCTGGTGCAATTTTTATGAGCATGGCATCCAGGTTCTTGTTTGTTGCTGGAGAAAATGAATAGCCAACTGTGGGAACTATGTTGAAAAATAGTGTTCTGTAGCTGAGAATTTGCTCTATCAAACACTGTTAATGTGCTGTTTGCATCTGTCATGATTTCCCTGAAAATAAACAGTAGGCATGACTTCTGGAGCACTCCATGTACAGTAGATCAATGCACATTCTAGTTTAGGAGAAGGGGGAAATCCAGAACCTCTTGGTCAAGGAAAGGACTAAACTTCACTTGAAAAAAAGCTGGAGTGCCAAGGCTTACAAGCTGGTGGGAGTATAGCATTTACTTATTTACCTGCAGATGAAGTCCTTCAGGTGACTGAAAAGAAGGCAGTGTTACACCCATTTTTAAGAAGGGAAAAAGAATGACCCAGGGAACTAACAACTGGTTAGATTCACCTCTATGCTAGGGAAGATCATGGAGTAGAGCCTCCTGGAAGCTGTGCTAGGGCACAGGAAGGAGATGGAGGTAGATGATATAGGATAACCAGTATGGTTCCTGCCTTTCTGGTGGCATAACTGAGTCAGCAGACATGGTAAGAGCCACTGGTGTCATCTGTCTGGACTGGAGTAACACCTCTGACAAGGTCCTCCAAAACATCCTTCTCTCTAAATTGGAAAGAAGTGGATAGGACTGTTTGGTTATGAGATTGTACCTAGAGAGTGGTGGTCAGTAGCTCAGTGTCCAGGTGGAGATGGGTGATAAGTGGTGTCCTTCAGGCATGCCTGTACTGAGGCTGGTTCTTGGTTTAACATCTTATTGATGGTATGAACAAGGGCACCCTCAGCAAGTTTGTGGATGGCAGCAAGCTGTGGGGTGCAGCTGACATGCCTGAAGGATGGGATGCTGTTCTGAGAAACTCAAGCAGCAATGTGCCCTCACAGCCCAGGAAGACAATTGCATTACCTGGACTGCAGCACAAAATTCATGGCCAGCAAGGTGAGGGAAGTGATCCTGCCCCTCTGCACTGTTGAGACCTCAGGTAGAGTACTACATCCAGATGTGGAGTCCTCAGTACAGGAGAGCCATAGATCTGTTGGAGTGTGTCCAGAGAAGAGCCACAAAAATGATTCAAGGAATGGAACACCCCTGTGAGGTCAGGCTGAAAGAGCTGGGGCTGTTCAGCCTCAAGAAGAGAAGGGTCTAGGGAGACTGGTAGAAGCCTTTCAGTATCTGAAGGGGGGGGCTATAAGAAATAAGGGAATAGACAAGGTCTGTTGGGACAGGACAAGGGGAAACTGTTCCAAACTAAAAGACAGGAGATTTAGATGTAAGGAAGAAGTTTAGGGGGCTTTTTCCAAATTAATGGTGGTGAGGGACTCAACAGGTTGTCCAGAGAGGTGGTAGATGCCCTGGTGACATTCAAGGTCAGGCTGGAACACACTCTGTGCAACCTGATTGAGCTGTAGATATCCCTTGTTCATTGCTGGAAAGTTGGACTACTTCTACGGGTCCCTTCCAACTCAGACAACTCAGGATTGTGTGATTGTACTTATCAGTTATCTCTAAGTAAACATTCTAGGTATGTGGTTACTTGAAGCTCTTAAAACTTTGAAACAAAGTAGTAATCTTCCAACAACTACAGCATGTAGTTTTTTTAACAGTAGCTATAGAGTAGAGAGAATCAGTACAATCATTTGTGAGATAATTGCTAGAGTTCTGGGTTCATCTTTTTTTTTTTAGACTTTCTCATAAAAGAAACTGATACAATATACTGAGTCCAGCAAAATGCTTCTAAGCTTTCTAGTGGCTTGGAAATGATTGGATTTATTACATTAAGGAGAGAAAAGGTTGGACAGGTGGGAGTATTGTCATATTGCTCTTGTCTTTACCTCATGGTAGAGCACAGCAGCAATGAGGCCCAGCTTGAGTACAGTGAGAGGTGGGATATGAGGCAAGAGACAAGTTGCATTAGGAAATAAAAGCTCTAAGAAACTTCCTTGTTGTTGTTGTGAGCTGGTAAAACACCAGAGCAAGTGCTGAGAAGGGCTGTGATATCTCCATCCTTGGGGAGAAATGAAACTCAGTGGGACATAACCCAGAGCACACTGCTCTTAGAGAACCAAATTTGAGCACTGAGGTTGCATTGGACAATGTGGAAGTCCTCTTCAAACATGTGATTCTGCAACACTTACTATAGTAGTTATTATAAGCTACCTTTACTAACGAGTTAGAGGCAACATGGTAAATACGTACAGTTATAGCTGTTGCTGTATTGTAAGATACACAGCAGTTATTTTGATATCAGGCATTTTTCTCTTGAGCAGAAGATTTTTGCTAGAGTTGAGGATTTTAAAGATACTCGTTCCCCTTTTTTTCAACTTAAATAATTAAAATACATACAAAGCTCCATTACTAAAATGCAGACTGAGCTTACACACTGGACTGTCCATGGAGAGGTAAACGTGATGAGATCCTAAGTGCAGTTTGTTACTCAGTCAAGAACAACAGGTTGGTCATCTCCACCTGCCTGAAGCTTAGGCTTCTTTGCTTTTAAGTTAGTGCCACAGTTATGCCGCTTACGTTCTTGGGACTTCTTCACCGCTGAATCCGGGGTAGTCTTTGAAACAGTCTGAGTGTTTTCACTGCTTCCTTCTGAATTTGAAGATTCAGATGGCTTATTCTGTAAGTCATAAACAATTCTATTAAAACTCTAACAGTTTTCTTCTTCTCTAGTGTTCTCATGCAAAAGAGATGATAGCTATTTAAAATAACTTGAACAGATGCCAACCTCTTAAAATAAGCTCTATGTAAAGAACAGATATAAATACCCTGTGAATGCTTTTCTTGTGTGTCATCCCTTGTATTGTGATGATGTGTGCCTCGTTTTTCAGCAGACCCGCTTTTGGTCCTATCTTCAGGTAGGATATTGTGGCAAAGGCTGTGAAGCTGAAGTCTTCCCTGAGTAAATTAAATGGGTTTCATTTGAGAACGTGGGAGACCAAGTCAGGATGGAGCATGCAGGGGAAAAATAGGACACACAGTAATTCTTCTGATTGATGTTCCAGGCAGCAGCTTGATTCTGCTTCATGTAGCTAAGCCAATAGTCACTTAACTTTAAGTTAATCTGGTCAGTGGTTAACATAGTTTAGTTTGTGGACTTTTATACATATATAAACACACACCCCTCCCACTCTTTTGGAATAAATGGAGGAAAATAAGGGGAAAACATACTCAGCTGCTCACCCTCTCCAGACTATAAAAACTAGCTGTGTCAAAGAATACAAAAAATGAGATTAAATACTTCTGATATAGTTTTAGAAATACATGTATGAAGACAAAACATACACCCCAGAAAGCCATGTTAAAAGAAGAAGCACTGTTATTTTCACTATGCTTTCTTAAAATTTGAGTGCCACTTTCCACATTACTCAGCCTCTCTTATCTTAAACTCTATGTGCTAACCCCACTTACTTCGCTTATCCATTGCATGTAAATAAGACTCACTATAAATAGCAGACTTCTCCAACACAAAGTTTCCTGCAGCTCTAAAGGTTCCATTTGCATAATTGCAGAAGCCCCCAGCTTTTTGAAATTGAGAGAGACAGTGTTTCAAATGTTCCCACAACTTCTGTTTTAACTTAAACACAAATACAGTAATCCTATTTAAATACATTAAATGATTCTGAAGATGACAGAACATATCCACTAATGTTATATGTGGAAGCAACGTGACAGTAACAAAAGATGGCTATTAGTTGTAAAAGTAGTAATCTGCATACCTCAGATACTGCTGCAGCAGTAAATGGGCAATAATTCTCTCCAGTTCCTCTCGAGGGAGCTTTGGTGGAGTAACTTCAGCCACCCTGAGTTTTGATAAACCTTTTCCAGACCAAGCATCAATTAACTTCAGCGGAGTGAGCTTCTCACTCATGGTGTCTGCTTGCTCAAGTATCTTAATCAGATCCTTGCAGTATCCTGTGATATCCTTTTTCTCAAGTGCTACAAAATAATCATATGTAAAATGCAAATCATTTATAGTTTCCATATGTAAAATAGGTGCATATATACATATATACACACATATATGTATCTATAAATACATGTATCCATGTGCCATTTAATGCCAATGCTTTCAGTACATTGTTCTGCAACTGGATTCCTTTTCCTCACCTATAATGTTTATTATAGAAAGATTAGAGAGCAAAGAGGAACTGAGGAACATGCTCAAGGCCTTTCTTGGCTGAAGGCACTTACAAAATAAGAGGAAAAATATATTTAATTGTACAAATTAGCTTTATTATGTATAATTCTTTCAAGTATTCATCACTACATCATCCAAATGCTTCACAACAGATAAAAGACAATGAGTTGGTATTTTCCCCACATTTTACACAAATTTTTCTGAATACCAGATAATTTAAGGTGTTTTGTATGCCTCAGAGATACCCAAGAGTCACTGTTTCTCATCAGTCTTCTCAAAGATTTCTCAGCTTTATATGGCATTTCCTATGTCTAAGCTATGGGTTCCACTTAGTAAGTATGCCAACAGATACTGTGTACGTTCAGAGACTCATGGCTTTCTGGATGGGCACCAAAAATGACAGTTAAAACAGCAATGAATTACCACAACAGTGTATTTTAAGCTATTTACCCAACAGTGCTCAGGATGTTTGCTGCCAAAGCAATAAAAGAAATTAAGTCCCAGAACCGCATTTTACTGAAGCCATCCTCTTTTGCCATGCTGCAGGATTTGTTTCAGCTCCTCTCCCAAACTCCCTGTCCCATATGGTCTCACTTATAAACCCAACTTCCCCCCAGAGGAAAAGCACACTCCAAACACACACTGTGCTATTGGAGTTGACACGTAGCAAAATCCTAAATGAATGTGCTCTGTGTGCTCAACAACTGTCATATGCACAGTTCTGGTACAGGCAGGACTCATGAGCGTGCAGTACTGAAGTCCCTCGAGATTTTATCAGACAAGTTGTAAAAGTGCAATCTGTCCCTTCTCAGAGCCTAAGCATGAACAGGTTGACAGGAAAGGAGCAAAAGAACTCCTTGAAATGCAGCTTTCACACCCCCCCAGGAAACCCTTAGAACAGGGCACAAACCGATCTCCCCTATGTCTCATATTCACTTCTGGGAGCAAATGAACTGCTAAGCCTGAAAGATATCTCAGGCAAGAAGCTGTACAAAGATGTATCCTGCTAAATACTCTGTAACAGGCAACAGAAAGTCAATGAAAACTGATCTTCATAACAGAAGTTGCAACCGGGTAACAGGCAATATAGCAAGCATGCTTTATAGAAGTTTCTCACAGTCACTCTAAACTAGATTATTTTTTAAGCCAACCTTTCCCATGTTCTGTCCTTATTTGTAAAAACAAATGACTTACAGGTCTCTCTACAGCAGTTATCACACATTCTGTTGCAGTTTGCAGACTCCCACACTTCATCAAAATGGCGGGCTATGAGCACCCGGCGACACCTGAAAGAACAGAAGAGCAAATAGAGGCTACAGAATACAAATTTATATGCGAGCGTTACACATCATGAAAGTAGTGAAAAGAAATTATCATGGTAAGCTTTTATCTCAAAGCAAGCATAAAGAATTGTCTCAGGAAAATCAGAAGAGGAATACTGCAACACAGTGTTCTCTGGCAGTTACACTAAGAGAAATAATTAGCTTTCAGTAATATTAAAACCTACTCTGTAAGCAGCTTGGTTAAAGCAGGAGAATAAGTATGATTTGCAATTCTAATAGAACGAAATAAATCTTTTAATATAAGCTCATTCTTAGACTGAGCCCAACAAAGGCTGCTCTGAATGCTATTTAGAAACAAAGCAACCAAGCAACTAAAGTAACTTACTTGTTCATATTCTGGCAGTAAGATACCATATCGTACAGCTTCTCTTGCCCCACATTTTCCATCACTACCATTGAGCTGATTCTGAATATATCTCCAAAACCATAATACAAGATGCAGTCAGCTTTTTGGTCATCCCTACCTGCAATACATTAAAACAAACAAAAGATGTAGACTTTAAGCATAGTCCGGTACAAATTGCAATCACACCTTCATTGGCTTTTGTAGCCCCATATAGAGGACACCATCATAACAGACTATTAAGTGTAACATCAGCTAATAGAACAACATGATACAGGCCAGAAACAAAACAGGTTTAGAACAGCCTTTTACAGCTACACAATCAAACAAACCAAAAAGTCTATGGAATGAAGATTCTGACTCTTGAATTACTAAAATACAACATTGATGTGATACAGAAATTTAACGTAATCACTATTTTCTCACCCTACATCTCTTGGAAAATCCTATCCAAATATATTCTGAAGCCTAACTCATACTCCTTTAATAGATACTGTGACCTTCAAATACCTTATTAGGTATACATAACAAATTGAGAATTATGATTAAACGAAATATTCCATTTAAAACCAACTGTGACTTCTGCAGCTGAACTCAGATAATCTCTTTCTGTTGGCCACCCCCCTCCTGATGATGTGATTGGTACTCTCCTGTTTGCAAGATGCAAAGAGCAGAAAGGGCGTAAAGAACCTACACTTGCTAAGAGTTTAACATAACAAAAAAGAGGGGAACTACTTCACTTGGATAGCCAACTGGGAGGAAAAAGGAAAGTTTCATAAACTAAGTGATATGTTCAGGCAAATGAGTAGCAGTACATAATGAATACCCCTCAAAAAAATCCCATTTAATCTAAGTAATGTAAAAGGAAAACATAGGGTGACTACAGCAGGCTTTTTTAAGCAAATAAAGACTGTGAAACAACTACTTAGCACCTCTAAGACCCCTGACTTACCAGTATTTATAATTCATGTTACCTCCTACGCTATCTAGAATGAAGCAGGTTCTAGTGTAAGCAGATGCAAACTCCCACAACTTTGATGGCTCTTATCTTTTAGGCCAGCAGACATGTTCTAACATAGAGAGAGTTAAAATCTCAGCAAACTCCATTTTTGGGTCCATAGGAAAAAAAACAAAAAACAAAAAACAAACTTTCTTCCACATACACTCAAATCTGTTTTTGAAAAAGAACATTAGTTAATAACTAAACAGGGAACAAACCAACCAAAAAGCACTTTTTTTTTTTGAAGCTATTGCAGCTATTTAATGCTGCTATACAGTGATTAATCCTTAAAATTCATTGCCCCAGGCCCCCTGTTCCACTCGTATTTCTGTGGCCAGCAAAATTGACACAGAGATCACACATCATCTAGAGAATCTGAGCACATTACACATTCTAGTTGCTACGCAAAGAAAAAAAACCCTTCTGTGACAAGTCTGATCAATGTCACGTTGTCCTGGTAAGCCAGAGATGCCAGAAAAATAAAGTAACTCAAAACTGTTCTGAGTAAAGGGGTAGGCACTCAGTTATTTTTGCTGCACTGCAGTACAGAGGCCTGAGATCCGTGAATGTAGTTTGTAATCTGCCTTAAAACATCTTTACAGAGGGCAGAGCGGCATTCATACTTTGGAACTCAGCTCGAAGACAAGATACTGCATGTAGGTCTGAAATGAAAGCATGATTTTATTAGCCAAACAGATGTTAACGGATGCTTTGCCAATGCTGTTTCCTACAATACCTGCACGTCCACTCTCTTGGTAGTAATTCTCCATTGACTTGCTCATTGAATGATGAATTACAAACCTCACATCAGGTTTATCAATTCCCATGCCAAAAGCAACAGTTGCCACTACAACCTGAAATAAGATTAAGAAACCATCAAGGTACCAAGTTACGATTTGTTTTAATGAGACGAATCCGTGAAAAGTATCTATTTAACCTGAATTTGATTCGCTGCCCATCCTTTATGAACTTTGGTCTTATATTTAGCATCCATGTTTGCATGGTAAGTTCCTGCCTTGATTCCCAGTTTCTGCAAACTCACAGTAACTTGCTCAGAGTCCTTCTGAGAAAAACAGTAAACAATTCCTGCATAAAAGAAAAAGATGCCTTATTGTAATGTTTGTTTTTGTTTTAAAGACAAACCCTACAATCCCCAATGCTTAAGAAGAAAAAATTGTGAAAGTTTGATTAATCAGCAAATAGTTTCTGTGCCTATTCAGTATGCAGTATTGGTAGCCACAAGAGGAATTTAAAGAATCGATCTGAAAAAGACAGAATGGGTCAAAAGCACCACAGAAGTTCTCCTATCAAGCTTCTTAAATTATTGAAAAAAAGTGGCTTGCCTACCTTTTAGGGCTTTTTCCTACTGTACAGAAAAACAGTTCAACTTACAGCTTTAGCTTATAGGTTAAAGAGAAAAAATGGGTTTCAATCTGCATAATCACGGCAGTCATTATGATCAAGGAAGACAACTGAAGTAGTCCTTTACTAAAGGGGCCCATTAAGCCTCCAATGGCATCTGACATCTCACCTGAGATTTCAGATGAATTCACTTCTCGTCAGTCTGAACTAAATCTAAGACAATACACAAACTCATGAAGTTTTTAATCATCTCAGTACAGTTCTGTATACAGGGAACTGCCCATCACAGGTGCAAAGTTGTACATCAAGGACAAGCAAACACTGCTGCTCCAGAAAACTGGGATCTGTTGCTCTTGTAATATAGTAGTCTTGATTTGTGGTATATATGTAGGTTGCTCCAAAAGTAATTCCTCCTACTTATTTCCATGGAAACTACAACAGATACAAAGAGCACAATAACACTCTTTGATAGAGCAAGTTCTCAAATACAAAACACTATTTTTCAACATAGTCCCCACCAACAGCTGTGCATTTTCTCCAGTGTTGAACAAGAACCTGGATGCTGCACTCATAAAAATGTGCACAGCCATTCAGAACGTGGCTTGTCCACGTCACTGTCACCACTGCTGAAACACACCACCCACTGCCTCTACTGTGCTCACATCCACTGTTTGGTCTCAATAAATGTTCAGCAAGCATTGACGAATGTCAACAGGTGCCATTATTTCCAGGTGGAAGAATTCAGTGCCACACTTTTGCTTTATATGCACTTCCAACTCAGACACCATTCTACCAGACTGCCCCTCTGCTGCCATCTGCTGCAGGGCAACAAACTGTAACAAGATATTGGTGGGAAGGTACAACTTCAGCTGCGGTACCACCAATGCCTCAGGTGTCATGGGCCAACATAATGAAATAGAAGGCATTACTTTTGGAGCAGCCCTCATAATTTACTGAGTGCACAAAGTCCAGCTTTTAGAGTTCTGCCTTCATCACATAAGTGCAATTCACCATTCATCCATCCACTCTGAGCACTGAATAATACATGAATCTTATGATCAAATACAAAGAAGAACAGTTAAATTGTTAACAAGTATCGTAACAGATAATACATAGGAAACGTATGAATTAGAAGCATAGAGAGAACCTCTTTTCTGACTTGTTTTTACAGTCTTAAAAATTGCTATTATGCTTACCTGCATAAGCACTGTTCTACATACATCAACACTGTATCTTCTGAAGTATTAAAACAAGAATAAATTGTAAGAAAATTTAAACACTATTGAATGGAATGAGTAATTATTCAAGGTACAGATCTTACTAAATTTCATATCTTTTTGGGTGCTTAATGTATGGCTAAAGAAGAATTTCTCTGTATCTTTCAGGATCACTTGAAACCATCCACGTAATGCTAAATACTAATTATAAACGTACAGTTTTATAGTGTTTACCTGAGAGCCCCTTGTATCTTCCATTAATGATCTTAACAATGTCCTCAATGAAATCTTCATTATTTGAAGGTTTATGCCGAACCTCAAAAACATAATACACGTGTGCCACAGAGTTCTTCAAGTTGGCAAGCAATCTGTTAAAACAATGCTTTTATCCTACTTCTCCAAGTACTGTAAATACAACTGTTCTGTCATTTAACCAAAATTACTACAATGTCATTGCTAAGAGTCAGATTACATCTGAAAAGCTCACAGGATGGAAAGGAAAACTAAGATCCCGTGAAGAACAGTAAGTTACGGTCATACATTACAGTACAACACACTAATTCACGCCTTTTTGTAATGATATGACATTTCCCAACAGATTGCAGCAGCCTGAGCCTGCTTGTCTACCCCTCCCCTGTATACAGTCCTACCTGCTAAGCCTTGCTCAGAAAGACCAGGGCAGCCCATGTTCCTAAGCAAGTGACAGTAGATTCAGATGAAGTCATTGAAGAGCACTGCCACTCAGTTGCAGGCTAGCCATTACTAATAAGTGTAACTGACAATCCATCCTGAAATTCATCAGCTGTAACTTATAGAAGATAATATGGCTGTGATGCACTTAAACAGTTACTAAGACATACCTCATAGTAAAGATTAGGCCGGTTGAAAGATGCAGTAAAGGTAATGCATTTCTGAATATGTAAAATATTCTGAGCATCCTTTAGAACGTGATTTGTAGCAGTTGCAGTTAATCCAATCAGGGGAGCACAGGGAAACTGTCTTTTCAAGATACCAAGGGATTTGTAGTCTGAGCAAGAATATAAGAACATAAAAATATTGTTACGTTGCATCAAACAACATACAGATTACTTTGCAGGTGTTTTTAAAACCTGTTGGTTGGGTTTTTTGTTCTGTTTTTGTAAACACAGCTTCGCTAATAAACAAATAATGTGGAATTTGGGTAAATAGAACGGTGTATATTAAGGAAAGATTTTAAAAGGTTGACTTTACAGTCACATTCTTTCAACAGCAAAGAAACACTGGGTTAGTTTTCTACAATAAAATCTGAAACAATCTGAGGCAACTTCTTCTTTCCTGAAAATCAAGGACTTGCACCTCAAACTGCTTTATGAGCAATTAAAATGTGTTTTATCAATTCCAAAAGCATTATCATCACCTGACTATCTTAACAGATTGTGAGACTCTGCATCCCAGAACAAGATTCTTTACCTCACCTAGAGTGATAAAGACTGGTATACAAAATTGCACGTTTTTTCCTACAGCAGAAGATGAAAGATGACTGTATGGGCTTTATTAAAGATGATATCCAAAAAAGGTCTCAACAGCAGTTTTTTCAGAGTGCTAACACCACAAAGGACAGTGAAATAGCTCCAACTTGCATGAATCTAGCTACTGGACAAGGAGAGCGTCGTTTATGAACAGAAGTTCTTGAGCTAGCACGCATTCTTGTCATACTTAAGTACGGGATTATTTACTTAACATATGAAGAAAGCACTTAACTTTATTTCAGGCCTAACTTAATATTTATTGATGCCTGAATAACGCTGCAAATTGGATTTCTAAAGAGCATACCTGGCCTGAAGTCATGGCCCCACTGACTGCAACAGTGGACCTCATCTACAGCAATGCGAGCAAGACATCCTGCTTGGTAAGCTTTCTCTAGCTTTGACATGAACATCTTGCTTTTTGCAATCTTCTCTGGGGTCACATAAAGGAGCTTCAGTTGTGAATTTCTGTCTAGCATCTGGGCATGAACCCACTTCACGTGTTCCTGTTCAAAACAAAAGGAGAAATCAGGCGTGAGGAAACTAGGACAACACACTGAAATTGCTTACTGCTAAGGTTCTTAAGAGGTTATTGACGATTCATAGGAGGTAACCAACAGAAACAGGTAAACTATTATGTAGTATTTACCACTGCTGTAAGTCTTTGCAAAAGACCACTACTTTTAATACCTGGAAAATCTTTCACATAAGTCTGAAAAACAAAACTATTCAATTTTTGGTTTTGCTTCAGCATCTGTTGTCAGTATTTGACCATTAAACCATAACGTATCAAGCAAGCCTGTGATACTACAAGTATGAAATAATTACTTATACACAAGTAAGCTGTACCATGTATTACTGAATTTTCAATATGATCTACCTGAAAGCTGGCTGCAAGTCTGGCAAGTAGCATCAGGCCACTAAAGCTATCAAATTCATTGTCACATGCAATTTAACGACCACGGCCTCCTAGTACTCAGGAAAAAAAAACACTATAAAAAGTAATAGACTAATAACAGACTGTGAAATAAAATACTTCTTGGCTTTGGTATTAGACATTTACCATCCCAAAGGAAGACAAAATACTGCATGTAGAAGCCTGCACTGCTCAAGAAGTCACTAGTGGACAAAATCACCTCCTCCAATCTTCTTTCAAGTCTAGAAATGCAGTGAAAACGGAAAAAACACCAGCCAAAGGTACTTTACATCCTTTAAATAGCCCCATGTAATCTACCTATTTCATGAAAGCTGTTGGTTTAAACACGCCCTTGTTATTAAAACAAGAATGCTATACATTCATTCAGGTTACCCATACCACAGCACACAGCTGGCAAGATTGTGTTGATAGCATCAGCTGCTAAAACTGTGCCATTTAGTGTTCATAAATAACATAAACAGAGGTGAAATGCCAGCTTGGGCATAAAATCTTAACGGATAAACATACCTTACTGCTGGAAGCATTTAATAAAGTTGCAGAAATGCCAAGCTGGTCCAAAACCATGAGCTGATCTTCCATAAGTGATATCAAAGGACATATCACAAGTGTAAAACCTGTAACAATAAATTATCCGTGACATCTGAGCCATTAAGTTTGCACGCTGTCACTTCTAATACATTTATTCTTTTTAATAATGCATCAATCCTGTTGTGAACTGCCTAATAGGAGCTTAAACATTATATACTTACTAGCCCATTCCTCTCCTAGATAGCTGATGAGTGCAAGGTCACATAGGGACACATTTGATCAACCGACTGCGACATGCACCTCCCCTTAAAATCTAGGACTGAGCTGCAAAAAGCAGAGTATAAGGGCTGATATACAAAACAAAGCAAGTTAGATTCACAGCTGTGTCATGAGGTGACACTTAACTAAGCAACACTATGTACTGATAAGTTTGGTCTTTGTAATTAAAGACACTTCCATGCAATCAGATGGAGAGAATGGATCAGATAAAGAAACTTCCATGCAAATAATCTGGAGCTAAAATACAGAAAAATAACACTTATCGATATTGGAATAATTTATAATCCGTATGTTAAATTAAAAGGTAAAGAAAAAACTGTAGTGACAAACATCAAAAAACTTCTTCCAGTGTTTAAAAATATGAAGTAATGACAGGAATGTATGCAAATGATTTAACTCACATCTAAAAAGCTCATTTGTTTTAAGGCTGCTATTGCTCCTTAAAAAAAAAAAAAAAAAAAAAAAAAAAAAGAACTACACACATTTCTAGCAAGTCTCTCATATCATTGCTCTTTTTTCTCTTGCTTATTGTGATAATAGGGGAGGTTCAGGTTGGATATTAGGAAAAAACTTCTTCTCAGGAAGAGTGGTGATGCATTGGAATAGGCTGCCCAGGGAGGTGGTGGAGTCACTATCCCTGGAGGCATTCAAGAACCATGTTGATGTGGCGCTGAGGGATGTGGTTAGGGGACATGGTGG
>PPHD01016582.1:0-15487 GCA_002909625.1 Bambusicola thoracicus
AAAGTACAGCCATGTATTAGTAAATTAGTCTGGGCCTTTTGGTTATATTTTAGGATGTTAAGGAGATTCATGATAATTAATTGTGCTTTATTTCCTAATGCCTTCTTTGTTTATAAGTGTTGGATAGATACCATGCTGTCAGACACATGGCAATGACTAACAGTCTTTCTTTGGAAAGCTTGTCCAGAGGATCCAAGCATGACCTGTCTAGCCACTGGCTGCAATTTCTGGGAAACCTGGAGAAGGCTCTGCCTTCACTACCAGGTGTGTGCCAAGAGCAAACAGAAACCTGGGACACGAGGTCTGGCATTGCTCCAGAGGACTGTGACTCTGCTGGCAATGCATGGGAGTGGAAAGGATGTGATACTATTGCTGTTCTCCTGTTGTGAGGAGCTGCAGACAACCATGAGGCCTCCCCTCAGCCTCATCTCATCTGGGCTGAACAAACCAAGGTGCCTCAGCCACTCCTCAGATATCTTACCCTGTAGACCCTTCCCCATCCTCATAGCCATGCTTTGGCACCCAAAACTACACACAGTGCTTGAGGTGAGGCTGTACCTGCACAGAGCAGAGTGAAAGGATTTCTCTGTCTCTGTATTGCCACAGGGAGGATATTTACCTCATTCCTTCTTCTTCCAATTGGTAGTGTACCTTTCATATTAGCCCACAAAAATCATTATCACGTGCTCAGCAAAACTCCTGTGTAAAAGCATAGAGTCTTCCATTTAAAATGTAGGCTTTGATGTGCTACATCTATCCTAACAAAATTAGAATTAAAAAAAATAAAGTAAGAAATGTCATGAGTAAAAAAAAAAACAACAACATTCCTTCCAGAGGTGACTTTCAAACTAAAGCTAGGACCATTCTTCTGGAAACTCACTTCACAGCATTTCTCACATATTAAGCCCTAAGGTGAAAAATGTGTTTTAATTATTTTGTGTGGGTTAAGTTAAAAGACTTTAAACTTTCTACAGATATCCATTAAAAAAAATTATCTTTGTGTAATATGCAATAAGAGAAACAGAGCACCAGCAATATGGGGCTCAAACCCAGCATGGACTTCAACACTGAGGGGAGAAAGCATCAGCTTTTCCATGTTGAAGGAACCCCACAAAACTCCATGGCAAGGTGTGTGTAAATTGTTCTTACATATGTTTTGCAAATTAAAGATGTCAGTAACAGATATAAATAGAGGACAGAAAGCAGCAGTTAATGCTAGTAATTCTCAATTTTGTTGATCGTTCCACAGGGGAAGATATACTTTCCCAGTCTGTGATCTCATTAAAAAAATGTGAAAATACTCAGTTGTTATCTCTATCATACACAGTAATGGCACAGGCAGGAAAGAGAGTTGCTGTAAGGTCTGCTTTTTCTTTTCTGAGGTGAAAGTGGATCTGTGTTGTAGTCTAAGTTTACCTTCCTGAAGGGCTTCAAACAGAGAACCTCCCTCCAAACTGCTGGCTAGCATGGCAGTCTGGATTGATCTTACACATACAGAAGAGAATGAAAAAACACTTTAAAATTGATCAGCAATAAAGAATTCATCAGGCTGAGCTGTTCTATAGAGAGACTGAGTTTTTGATTTGTGATCCAGAAGCAACAGCAGGGAAATACAGACAGCCCAAGGACAGCGAATGGCACTTCAGGGAGCGCTCGTGAAAGGCAAGAGCTTTTTTTGCACACCTCTGTAAACTGCCGTATGTAAATCTGCAGTCAGTAAAGGTAACTTCAGTGTTACATTTTCGCTGCAAATCCTAAAGCTCCTTTTATATCCCCAGAGGTATCGGACACATCCTGTGCATTTGATGAAAATTCATTTAGTTTGTGAGTTAACAAGCTTTCTTATCTTTTAGACTTAATTAACATGTAGTTTTATCAGTGACTTAGTTATTTGCAAAATCCACACACTTGCAAATTCTAATTTACAGCACACTATTTATCAAATAAATTTTCTTTGTCCCTTATGTGAATGAGTGCCATATGATTGCTTTTTTTGTCCAGAACACATTTTAAGTGGCAGAAATTAAAAATGATAGCCTAACAGCTGTACAGAACAGAATATACACTGGAAGAAATTACTCATCTGGCTGACTAATTGGACATTCAATTAAGAAGGTGGTATTGGTTTTTTGTCCTTTTATTTTCATCCATTTTTCTTTTGTTCTCTGAACCACACTTCAAAGAGGTTAAAGGAAGAAATTTTAGAAAAGATGGAACACAATCATACTATATATACAGAAATCTTTTAAAATTCATCCGTGTTTCTTAAATCTTGATGTGGATGATCATGACTGGGGTTAAAGAATTTGTCAGGCACTTGAAAAAAGAAAATATATAATCTGAGAAAAAAAAAAATATCCTGGCCTTAGTCCCCACCACTCCAGAAAATACAAGTAAAATCTAGAGCAGCTGCATTATGCTATGAAATCTCAATATTGGTCCTATCAAAACCAATTATTATAGTCCTTCATCATACTGTGGTTATGATTATGGCTCTCTGAGAATAAACTTATGTGCCATTTTACATAATCTGTGTTTATTTGTGAATTCAGTATAAATCTGCTGAATAGTTTCAAATAAAATAATTACAAAAAATTAATTGGGCTGAGCAGTTGAAAAGAGCAATTATCACCCCATGGCTCTCTGAAAAAAAAAAAAAAAAAAAAAAAGAAGCTGCATTTTGTCTTTGGAAAATACAGAACAATAGCAGCAAATTGGGATTTCTAGCATATCTACCATAAAAAGAAAGAAAACACACTGAAAAAAATATGCTGCAATGTAAAGAATTGCACATAGACTCTAAGGTGGTAGCTATATTTTATTGTATATGTTATTTACTCTGTTTTCAGTAGTACTTTTGGCAGCCAATAAAAGCAAAGAAAAAATGAACAGGCTGGTGTGGGATGCAATAAATGGAAGCTATGAAAAAAATTGCTTGTGAAAAACAGTCAGCTACTTGCCACATTCATATGAATAAAATTAGAGATATTAAGCTTGATCCCAGATAAAAACCTTGCTTTAAAAACATTGAAGTGAATAAATGCAAGGCATTAAAAATGCCTTCTGATTCCAGTCAGAAGTAGAATCAGCTTCTTTATGGCTTTCATCGACTTCTAATCTTCAGTTTCCCATTTCCTATATTTCTGTCACAAAATAAATACCAACTTCATGGTTACTTATACGCAACAAGACTGACAACCTTTGGCATGTACTACTACAGGCAAAAGGAAACAGCTTCTTAACTCCTTAAGAACTGAGCCAACAACACTGTGTGAAAAAACAAAGAATAGTTAAGTATGAAGGAAGAGTAAAAATGAAAAACAAGCTCATGGAGACAGAGAGAAGTCAATCATGCAAGGCAATGAATCCACTTTGGAAAGAGGAGAACCTGTGAAGTCTCACATGGCTGGAGGCAGTACTAAAACAACAGCATGAGCAAGGCCATAGGAAAGGAGAAACAAAACAAAACAATTAAACTCATTGCTTTATATTTTGACCTTCCTTTAATCGAGTAACATGCCAATCATCAGCAACATTGTTTTTAAAAGACTCAGGAAAACTTTAAAATCTGATGTACCTTGATAAGCAACACCCTTTTTAAAGTAAGCCTGAACTAACAGTTTAAAGCAGAAGAATAGCAGGGCCCAAATTAAAATTCTGGAAAGGTTGTTAGGTTAGGTCAATGAGTTTACCAGCATCTAGAAAATGCGTGGCTTTCAGATATCTTTTGCAACATGAGAAGTCCATAGAATGCGATACCATACACGCCTAAGTGACTGAAAAAGGGGCTTCCACCCACTCCTCCACAAAGTTTCAGATGTTGTATTTAGTGATGATTTTTTGCAGAGTGGGTGAACAATCTTATGAGGAACAAAATTCCCCTGTCCCAGAGCTGCAACCTTTACACTAATATACAAATTCCTCTTTTCATTTGCTTCCTTTCTATGCAAAAAAGACTCAGGTACAGAGCAGAGGAAGGGGCTGCTATCGCTATTGGATTTTTCCTGTCTTTGTAGAGCTGTTTTGACAAGAGAAGTTGTGTTCTCCTGATGTTTTTGCAGCCTGCAACTTCTCTTGCTTCTTCACATCAGCCTAGAAATCTAGGAAAAAAATTTAAAGCCTGATCTAAATACAAGAGGGGCTTGAATCAAGTTTCTGCTGACAAATACTTGAATTGCTGCATCTGGCTGCATTCAGTTACATGTGGGTATTGGAGACTGTTTCTAGGTCTTTGAAATTCTTATCTACTTGTCTGTCCTGTCTCAGAGCCCAGCTGCAAATGACACATAAGATAATTCGTTACAACTGGAAAATCAATGTAAAGCCATAAAGTAAAGCTGATTTACTAATAAGAGCATAGCTCTAGAGGTCCTCTAGAGGTGACAAAAAGACTGTGTCAAAATAGCTCAGAAGCCCTTGGGTTTGTGGATTACCACTCATTATGTAAAATTAGCAAACCTAACAGTAAATCACTCCAATCTGAGTGCTGGGCTGGGTAGATATATACCATGAGCACATCTGAATCCAGCATTCTCCTGGATAGGTGAAATAACTCTTTCAAGGATATTGCTTGTGGGAGTAGAAGTTAGAAGTATTTGATGTTTGAAGCTTATAACAGTTGTCTATCTTTCTGTTCTCCTGTTGCAATATTAGAGGGAACAGTGTTCTGCATTCAGAAGGCAGTCAGAGGACAGTGTGGAGACAGGAGTTGGACTCAGTCATTCTCATGGGTCCTTCCAACTCAGGATATTGTATATTGTATGATAACTGCAAAACCTGATTTCTTTTTTCTCAGTAAAACTATGAATTTTTCTTCAGTGGGACTATGATGTCTATAAACAAGTAGAGTTCTCTTAAACTAAGATTACCACCTGTTAAGAAACCATATAACAACAATACCTGGGAAACTCCACCCTAGAAACTAACAGAGGAGAAAAAAATAAACACAGACCCAAGAGATCCATTCTGCTCTTGTAGAAGAAATGCTAAGTCATGGCTTCAAAACAGTGATTGAGCACCTGGTGGGAAGGCAGGGCCTACCCAGGGGAGCTCAGGTGCATGCAATGAATCTGAGTGACCAGAAGAGGTGGAGCCAGAATCCACCCCCTCCTAGACCTCATTTAAGGGTTGGCAGGGGAGGCAAGAATGATTTGCTTGAGATTCCTGTCTACCTGAGGCCTTGTAGGGAGGGGTAAGTAGTTTTTTTTTGTTTTTGTTTTTCCTTTATTTATTTCTGTGACCTTGGCTGTTGTATTGGAGTACATCCTTGCCTGTTGTAGCCAAGGATTTTGCTGCTGTTATTGCTGCATTTTGCATCATGTTGCAGCTCTGAACTCTCCTTTTAAGAATTTTTAATCTTTTATCCACCAGCCCAGGTGAAGGGCATATAACCTGGAGTCTCCTTGCAGGTGTTGTGATAGATATGTAGTACACCTGGGACAGGTAAGGAAATAATAATGCTTGTGAGGATGAGGTAGAGTGAATAGAGAAGCTCTAGTATGCAGTTATGATTAGAAGGATTGGATGCCAAGGTGAATTTCTTCTGCTTTAATTAAAAAAAAAAAAAAACACTGGAGAAAACAGAATTTTGTGAAATAATTTCATTTCTGGTTTTCTTTCTCATAGTGAAACTAGTTTTAAAATTATTTTTTTGATATGTGATTGTGAGAGTGAAATCTGTTCTATCTACTGTAGACTCTCTTATGGCTACCTTCAATGGGAAAAAAGATGCAAAGGTAAGATGAAGATAGTGGTAGCAAAAGCAAGGTAATACTAATAAGCTGTGCAAGTCTTAATTTTCTGACTGATTCATGCTAGGAGATTTCTTTTGTGCATAGTCTGAGGACTCTTCTATGTATGCATTCAGTGTTTGTTTTACCTACCATAACTATTCTTATGCTATGCAGTGATTAAGGTTACAGCTGAGAAGTAAGAATTAAATGCAGGATTTAATTCATGTAGAGAGACGTTATAATATTTCTTTATCGTTATACCACTCATTCTAGTCTGTCTCTTCATGGTATGATATTAAGTAACAAAACAGCTTCTGTAAGCCAGGCCATTGGTTGAAAGAAATACATGAAAACAAAGCAGTTATTATATATATACAAATGTTTTTTATATTCTGTGCATAGTAAATGTTTTCTCTGATCTGAAGCAAGTATGGAATAAAAAGGAAAGTGTTAGGAAGGGCTATTTCATTAAAGCTCTATTTTTTTTTTCCATAAAGCTTTCATACAAACATGCCAGAAATTCATTGAGGTTCAAATGTTTCTATGTGAACAGAGTGACTAAATTACAATTTAAAGTATGTGAACCATCTGTACTGCATTGAGAGTATTGTGCTAGGAAAATTGATGAGCCTTGTGTTAGGTAATAATATGAATTCTACTAAAGCTCTGCCTATTGTCTAGTCCCTTCAACATTTGCTATTAGTAAAGCATTCCCCTTGGCCTTGTCTAACTCTTATTAGCATATTATATTTGCAAGGCTTCATAATTGCCTTGAAGGCCTCACAGAAGTGAAATGTAATGCATTTTACCTTGTGTATTCATTTCTTAAGTTCATAGCTGAAACTGAAAGAACATAAGACACATTGCTTCATGAACTTGAAGGAGAAACTTCAAATGAAGAAAACAAATCAGGCTGGAGACTCTTCAAAACAAAAATGTTCCTACCACGTTTTCATTCTTATGCTTGTAGTAAATACCTGACAGTGTAACAGCTGAACTTAGTCTCTGGGAGTCTCTGGTACTTGGGTAATTTTTGGTGTTTTTTGACCTTGAGAGAAAGGTGCAGGAACTGTACCAGGAAAAGATAGCTGACTAAATCTGACAGATTAAAGTCATCTGCTGTAGTTTGCTTGAGCAGAAGAGGTTTTAATTTTCTTCCCTATTAAAACCACCATGCAGCAATACTTCTGCTTTCCCTGTCTCCAAGACCAGAACACCCTTGAAGACCAGTGGGATCAGTGTGACTGTTTGAAGGTTATGTTATGGATGCTGCAAATTCCCCTGTTTACAGAGACATGTTTCCAGAAGTGCCCAAGAAAGAGAACGCGTTTGCCTCCAGCTCTCACTAATGGGCTACAAAACATTAATCTTGAGGAGGAAATACCTTTGATTTGGTCATTTGTCAGATAATAGTATTCTCCTTTTATTCACTTTGCTTAGTGTCAGGGCAGAGGATTGTAATTTGATGTAATGGGGGTCCAGTGGTATGTTGGTGGGTAATACTGTAATGTAGTTTCCTGCTACTACTTCACCCTGCTGCAATTTGCATGGCTGATGAGTTTCAGCACAGTTTGAAGCTAATATGAGGAGGCTGGGATAGAAGGAATGTGAACTGAAGGACCATCAGGGGCTCTTATAGAGAGGTAGAAGTTATTAAATAGGAGCATTCTCTGAAATGAGTGATCAAAAAGTGGTAGCGGAGGGGGATACTCCTATGCATTCTAAGAAAGAAGTAGAGAAAGTGGATATAACAAGCATTTTTAGCTATGCAGTTCCAACTCCTGTTAAATCAGAAATGCAGTCTAAATTGGTACTTAGCAGAATAGTTCAATTTCTTTCTGTTGAATTTTACCTTTAAGAATGACTATAAGACTTTATCTTGTTCAGTAAAGAAACAAAGAGGGAAACTCTTGATTGTTTTATATTGTATGTGTTTTGGAGGAGTGAGCTTCCTGAAGGAACAATGTTTCTTCCTGGACTGTGCCATTAAAAATAAACAAAAAACCCCACCTAACTTATTTTCACTTACATTCCTGAAAAACTGAGGGTGTTTGGAAGAGGATTTAGGTTCACTTGGATAGCTGATGTCAGCACAGTTTAAAAATGAAAACATAATAGTCATAGCTCTAGAAAATACATCACAGCAGAGCGCTATAGAAAAGGGAACTAATCTAGCTCATGCAGGAATGAGAATTCTTTCCTCCAATATTGCCTAGGAGGAATAGCTACTGTTTGTAACCTTAATTATTCACACTAAGTTACCTTACCTTAAATTTAAGGGAAATTCAGACTGTTCCCTGAGAAGATAGTGATTTACTGCAATCCAAACATCACCAAGGCTGCCCTGAGAAATCCCTGTTGTTGCACCCATCAGGACTCCTGATTCTTTCTGAAATGAAAGACTTTACAGGCTGTATGTAAAGCTTTATAAAGCTGAGTGATTTCATTAAAATAAACATTGGAGGCATAGGAAACCAGTGCAGAGTTTAAACTCTGGATTAAATCTGTGTTATGCAGTAGTTACTGGGAAGTCTTGAAAAATCAAGGAATATAATGTGACAGCAATCCCATGTGACTGGTTCTGTTGCAGCTGTGAAGACTACATCTAGATACAAACCTGCTCTCAATTCAAAACCCCTGCAAAAGATAAATGATAAAGGAGCCAGCTTTCATCTGGCAAGTTTTGAATACACTGAGTAAAATCAGTCATGAGCAGAGCTTCACTGAACAAGAAAATTGCCGTAAAATATTGCAGGTCTATAAAATCCATTAAGAGTAATGCATTTCTAGGCTAGTTTCTGCAGTGCTTCTGATAATAGGCAACTCCAGTATTTCTCACTGAGGGAATTCCTGTTGTCTATATTAGTTGAGGATCATGATTTTATGTGCCTGAGCACCCATGCTGCGCCTCAAAATACAGACACTCCTGGAAAGTACTTTTGGAGTGGATTTGTAAACAAAAAGTGTATTTTATGGAAAGATTAAAGTACGGTTGTGCTGAGAAGCCCAAGTAGGTAACTCCTTATAGTCAAAGCAGTCTACCATGTAGGCACACAAACGTTGTGGAAGGGAGTATAATAGTTATTGCTTCCTAGTAGAAGTGTGTTAGCATGAGAGTGCATGGGTTTAGTAGTTTATTAATTGCACCTGATGATTCATCCTTTTGTATGCATTAGAAATATTTAAGTGACAATTTCCTTATGTTTGAATAAATATTTCCTGGTACTGGGTGTGTAGAGTAAGTTCTACTAATGCTATTTATTTTGCTATAGCAGTGCTAAATCTGCATTTATCCATTCTCAGACATGTGCTACAGAATATTTATTATTAAAAAGAATTAATGAAAAATACATTGAACCTGCCATTCTAAATCCTCTTTCCTATTTTAAGGATGCCTGATGCTGTTCTTCAGTGTGAAATAAGGCAGTGGACCAATTTTTTAATGAAATGCATTTTGTCTTGAAGTAATACACTTTCCATAGCTCACTGAGATTATCTTATGTAATTTGCACAACATACATATGTGTACTCAACTATCTTCAAGGACTGCTAGCAACTGCTGGCAGATGGGAATTTGATTTGTAAGAATCTTTATTTTTCATCTACTTAGACTTCAGTTGTTATCTGAGCAGGGTCCCTGTATGATACACTTAGTTCTTGCATTTCAACAGGTTTTTTTTTTTTTGAGTAAAAGTTGGAATGCAATATAGCTTGACTTGATAGAAATCTTCTTCCAAAATTAGCATGGTCTGTTCTTTCTTTGTTGAATATTCAGCATAATATTAAACAATGCAAAGATCCTTCAAAAAAAAAAAAAGTGGAAGGGGAGAGAACTCATGAGGCCAGCTCATGAACCCAGTTCAAATATGATCTTTTTTATGAATTGTAGAAGGTACAGGCAAATGAAGATACTTAGTCTACTGTGTGGGTTTAAAAGTATTTTCTATATCCTGGTTGTGTTTTTGTATATATGCCTGCATTACATCTTCCTGTGTAGCCCACTCAGAGCTGGAATGTTCATTTGTAATGCAGTGCTGTTATAACAATTTTTGATTGAGGTCATTATTGCACCTGCATGGGGAGACTGAGACATCAAAGGCAATACATGAAAGGGAGGAAAAAAACAGTAAATTTAGCGATTCGATTATTTGTGTAAATTATCTTAGGTATGGCATCTCTCTTTGATGTAGCTGGCACAGCAGAAGGTTGGGAGGTCACACTTTAAAATATAAACTGCTTTCCATATCCTCCATGGTCCCATGGTCCTCCTCCAGAGCAGGTTTTGGTGCAGTGCAGTTCCTCTGCCTTACACTTTCTCTGCTTTTCAAAGTTTCCCTGCATAGTGGTTGCTCATTCAATACTTAATGGATCTGATGGTGAGAGTAGTATTGGAAGATAATGCTGTAAATCCCAGTCTCTATTTTGGTTACTGAAATCTTCAAATACGGTTTTATAAGAGGGCACATCAATAGAGCTGAAATCTGCCTCTTGAGATTTTTTTTAAAATCAATCAAGTAATGTTGCAAATGGAAGTGATGACTTTTGCAAAACCAGACCCTCAGTGGAGTCAGCAATCCCACATAGAGGTGCACTCACCTGTGCTCTGATTGCATGTGGGAGATGCAAGCAGGGTTCCTTGTGCTAACTGTAGCTGAGACTCCTGATTCCTAGTCTCCTCCATAGTAGATCAGGAATGTTTTGTGTTAATAGATAGTAGAGTTTACTAGTGTTCAGAAACTTAAAAAGTATTTATTTTAATCATACTTTATTGGTATTGCCCTGGAGTACTTATTTAAGCTCATTACCTGCCATAGTGTTACAGGATACCATTATAATTTCCACCAAAGAGCATGAAACTTTGTATAAATATCTCCACTGATTGAACTAGGTAAATGCTCACATTAACCACACGCCACCATAGGATTCATTGCCTGACTTAGTAAGTTCACTGCAAATGGTAGGTTTGAAATCCTTGGATCTCATGTATGGCATGAAGCACACATGGGCAAAACAAGTCTGTTATGGGAACCTTGTTGAGCAATGATTCCGTGTTGCAAATCAGCATACTTTGTGCTCATTCCTGCAAAATCCTACCTGTAAAATATTTAGGTGAAGTTAGGAGAATTTGTTTTAGTGAAATGCCTCTGACATCAGTATTTTAAAGTTGTGATGCAAGAATAACATCACATTTCATTACATAAAGAAGAAAAACAATAGATTACATTTTTTTTTAAACTGAAGTATATTTCAAATAGAGTTTCAAGGCCATTCTCTTCAAGGCCCTTCTGTCATTTTTTGCAATCGTTATAGTGATGAAAGTACCTCAATTGTGAACTTGAAGGAATAAAAATATTTCTAAAGTGGAGGTTCTTAGCACTTTTGTCATTATTATTTTGTCTCTATTATTCAATACGTACCAGTGAAATACTAATAATCCCTTTGGGGAAGCAGTATTTCTAGGCTCAATTGTTTAACAATTGAAAAAAAAAAAGCCTAGATGAACAGGCAAATTACCCACAGGATATCACGAATTAATTTATCCTGTGGGGCTGTTCAGTGGATTAATTAGTAATGCTTGGTGAAATAGTCACAATTAATGTACTTTATTAGCTTAAATTTTTTCCCTCCCTCCCCCCATGAAATTGCCTACAGAAGCCTATAGATTTTTAAAAATGTGTGTAATTGGGATAACAGTTCATCTGGATTTAAAATGCTTATTCAGTGAAGCAACCTTCCTGACTGCTCTCTGACATAGAGATTGTGCAGACTGCAGTTCTGAAATACTGCTGAAAATGTATCCCTCCATTTCTTTTCCTGCCTTCTGAGTTAGGCACTTAGCTGTGGGAGCCCATCTGAATTAATAACATCTCCTAGTGTGCCCAGCTCCAGGACATGCTAGTTTATCGCTCTCTCTATGAAAGAGGATGGTTGTTCACTCAATCTGCAGTCTGCTATATAGTGTTCTAACCCTTTCTTGTGCACTTTTTTTTGTCAGTGGGAAGTAATGATGAACTTTAATAGGTTGTGCATCTGAAAATTAATTTTGCTATTAAGTATAAGGGATCAGCTGTGGCATGGCCAATTTAACACAGTGAGGATGGGAAAAAATTGATTACTTCAAGCAAAAAATAAAAGTTCTGAGGTAGTAGTTTCCTCTGCTATTGACAGAAACAGATGATCTTTCAGATCAGACTATTAGCAATTTAGACATATTGTAAAGTTACAAACTAGAATTCCAGGCAGCTGTGAGAGCAGACTGCAATTTCCTATCCCTTAATAATGCATTATTACTTAAAAAGAAAAAACTTCAAATGCATCCTGAGATATAGAAATTTATCTTGTCTTGAATAAAGATAAAGCACAAAATACGTACAATGAAACAGGAAATGTCTTCTGTGAGTAGCATGTTTCATAAATATTTGTTTCAGTGATAAAACTAGACTTTCTTCATTTCTACAGCAGTTTTAATTGTGCTGATCAATACAGCCTGTGATGCATACAGAGGCCTGTGGGGCTTTAGAAGATAAAATGTATGAAGTACTTTATAGGAATGAGGCATTCTAAAATGTGGTAATAAGACAACATCTACACCTACATAACTGATCTCATATTTCAGAGCAATAAACTGGGATTCTGTGGTGTTCATTACGCTTGAAGTCTCATGTGGTGGAGGTATAAATTAAATAATGTGCATGAAACCAGAACAGTCACCATCGTTTTGGAGAAAATAATCTCTTGATGACTCAGAAAGGACCTGGGCTATAGCATGTATGGGCAGGTGGTGTGTTGTGGGGGGATTAAAGTTCCCCTGTGAGTCAACTGCTCAGGATTAACTTTTAAATTCTGTGAAAATTACATTTAGAATTGTGATGCAGTGTGTTTGCTTATTTCTGGCAAAGTCATTTATTCCCACATGGCCATATCATTAAAGGCAAGATCCAGGATGGAAATAGTACCAGCAGCATGAAAGCTGCCTCATATACACAGTTTTTCCCCACCCTAGAAAAGTAGCAGTGAGTTAACATATTTGAAATTTTTTTCATCAAAAATTATGCAATTTATTCTCTTAATCCTATGACAAATAGGTTGGGAAAGCCTATCAGAACACAAAAGTGATTAAGTCTTAGAACATCTGTATGCCTAGTGAGAGCATTGCTTTTCAGCAATGGTCTTACAGGAGAGGATGATGGGTGTGAGCTTCCCCACAATCACAGCTGAGGGTTTAATTCCAGCAGTGGTTCTGTGTGGAGATCTGTCATATTGCAGCCTGGTTTAAAACGGCATTGCTGTTTGTGACAAGGTCCCTCGGCCTTTCTGGAGATCTCCAAATACTCCCTGCTTTGAAGCTGTCAGTCTGCTGCAGTTCTACAATGCACTGATTAGTTCTGATGGATGAATTGTTTTGGAAATAACGTAATACATCAGTGAGTCTTTCATTCCCTCATAGACCTGATTATCTTTGTCCCCCGTTGGCAGTGTTCTGTTGGAGAGGATTGGAGGCTGAATGCTCAGCCTGTGCCACAGCTCACCCCACTGTGCCAATCTGAGGGGCCAACAATATCAAAGGGTATGGCAAATTGTGTTACCAGTACTCTGGGTAGTAGCTTTTGAAATATCTGGAGACTGCTGCGTATGAATGACTAGAAACGATTACCTTTTCCTACTAGTATTTCCACTAATTATTTCCAATCAGTTTCTCTAATAAGGAAAATCACAGAAGGGAAAATGAAAACAAAAGCATGTGCTCTGTGCTAGGTAAAGCTCCTCAGCTGGAAAAAGGGCAGTTTTAATTGTTAGACTTTTTCTTTCCTTTTTTAATTAATACCCAAAAGCATACAAGAAAATATGACAAAGGAGCTGGGCTAATAATTGGCTTTATGCACAGCAATGACATGTAGCGCTGAAGAGACAAAATCCTTCCTGAAAGCCCTGAGGCAGGCTGCAGGGATGGAGCATGGCCACTTTGTGTCTGCTGCTTCAGCCCCTGAGCTGGCACAGCAGCTGTTACCTATTGCATCCACGAAGGAGCCTTTCTCAGCTCATTGTTTTGTATAAACACAGAAGGTCTCTTCCTCAAATCTCCCCTCAAAGGCAGCCTTGTAGGGGCTGGCAAGAAGCCTACCTTCCACTGAGTAGGGCTCTTTGTGGGACCCCTTTCTGCTCTGCTGCGGATATGCTTTTACAGCACTACAACCTTGCTTGTGGAGTATATTCAGTAAGGCAGCTCAACCAAGACGCTTCATGTAAGTGATGCTTCTAGATGCAGCAAAACAGCTGGATTGCAGTTAGGCCTGCATGCAACAGCAACACACAGATACTGCTCCATTTTACAGCCCTACCCCTAGTGGCTGCATGCCTCCAGATAGCTCTGTGCAGTCTGCCCTGTTGTGGCATTTTAGAGGTGTGTGAGCATCCTATGGATGTGTCTGTGTCCAAAAAGCTATTCTTCTGAAGGCTAGTTCATACTTGTGCTATATAAGATCACAAAAGTGGGAAGGGGTTGTGTTCAAGGCCAGGTTGGATGGGGCCCTGGGCAGCCTGATCCAGTGATTGGTAGCCCTGCCCATGCAGGGGATTGGAACTGGATGTTCCTTAAGGTCCATTCCTACCTAAGCCATTCTACAAAAATAGGCCTTCTGCTTATTCCTTGCTTATTTCTATGTGCAATAAAACCAGATCCAGTTCCTCTCTTCTTACACACACAACAGAATTATACCCAGTGCAATGCCTGCTTTCCAAGATAGTAGGAATAGAATTATTTTTGAGTGACTGTAGTGTTCTCTCAATCCTGCAGTTTTTCCTCTGGTGCATTGCTCACCTGGTGCTCACCAGAAGCACATGGTAGGCTGCTCTGTGCTCTGCACTGCTCCTTCCAACATCTGTGCTATCAGGCTCACTGAGTGCTTTTTCCAAGAGATTCTGTTTAGCTGCACTTCCGTTACCAGCTCACTGCTGCCCTGTCCTAGGGGATAGATTTGTGAGGGCCTCCTGCAGCTCCTCTAATGCTCAGGATTGAAAAAATCAAATATTATCCATTGCTTCTTTTTTCCCCATCTCCTCTAGAACTCCCTATTACAAAGAAATTCAACCAGATAAAATGATATTTAAGCACCCTATCCTTGTTAGAGCAAAAATTAAAATGCTGATGTTTTCAGCAGAGTTGTAGTTTTGTTTTTTTTTTCCACTAGCTGTACAGTATTGACCGTATGGCCACCACTGAGTAATCAATAGAGTGAATTCCAAGTTTGATATTTCTTCTCAGGTCTGATGTCATGAATTTTCTTCCCTCTTTCGTCTGTCATGTAGGCTTCAGGATAGCCAGATCAGTTTAACATTTGGCAAAAATGATGGTCATCACATTTATTTTATGTAATGAGTCTGCTTGGTAATTTGAGTAAGAAGAGCAGGTTGGGGAAAAAAATAGAAGTGCTGCTGCTCCAGCATTTCCCAGAACAGCCCTGGCCCTGGAGTCTGGCTGGCTGGGGACTATAATGCCCATCTGCCACACCAGGACTGGTTCCCTAGGGCAGCACCTTCACCAGAGATGTGCCACTGCCTTCTCACATTACTCTATTTGTGACAATGTCTGAGGGCTGTCATTTGAAAAAAGCTAGGGTAGATGTATCCAGTTAATCTGATAGCATGTCAAAATACTACTATGTATGAGATAATCATCTGCAGGCTTCCTATGAGCACTCTGTGAGAAGAATAGCAGCCTTGTTCAGAGAAAATTCCAGGATAAAACAGATTACCTG
>PPHD01016583.1:0-15486 GCA_002909625.1 Bambusicola thoracicus
AATTTAGTTTGTGTCGGTTTATTTTCTTTTTTTTATTATTTTTATTCTTATTTTTATTTCTATTTAATGAATTCATGATGGTTAGATAGCGCAGTATTTGTGTAACTACCGTATGACAGTTGATCAATTTCCTATGTTTCATCTTTCAGTTTCATTTTGGTCCTTTGGTTTCCTCTTAGCTAACAGCTGTTTGGGGAACATTTCCCTTAAATACTGAGGACAGAAACCAACATTTTCTTGAAGCATTTTCCCTTTATCTATTTTCCTTAGGGTTTCTGCTAACATAGATTAAAGGCAGTAATCTAGTTTATGGGATTTCTACAGACTCTTGGGGAGGATGAACATAATAGGATATTAATGTTTTCCTCATATGCAAATGAAATAAAATGAGAAAGTTGTTTTTCTCTCTCTCCTTTCCAATGCATACTGGAGGAAGAAACCTATATTATACCACAGTTTTGTATGATTCAGAGCTATGACTCACCTGGAACTGGACTCTTTCAAAAGCTTCATATTCATAAGATCGTTATTGTTTATATACCTTGTGAAGTCTCTAGATCTGAGGTACATATGAAAAAGAAAAGCTTTAGGGTGAATCCAAGGGATGTATATATTTTTTTATTTCACTTGTATCCTTACCTTTCTTTCAGAAGAAAAGCAGTACTTTTATTTTTCACTTACATTACCATTTTCATTAACAGCCTTTGCTTTGGCAGGATGCTAAAACAGTAAACAATGAAGAAACAGAAAGCACAAAATATATTAACACATAAAACCCATAAAATATTACAATTAGATAGCAGACCAAGCAATAAAGCTTTTTTTTGTTGTTGTTGTTACCTCCTTCTGTAAATGTATGTGCAGTTTACTTTTTCTCCCTCTGGAAAAGCTAGTCACTAATCTTAATTACATTCCTTAAAAAGACTGTTATGGAAAAGAAGACCATCACATTATTTCAGAGAAATAAAGAAGGATTATCCACAGTTAATCAAAGTAGTGTCCTCTGAACCATATTATGTTCTAATGATTACAATTAATTTCTGCAGATGCTTTACAGAACCTGAGAGACCACGCTAAGGGTAATAGTAGGAAAAAGATTCTGACAGCCAGATGAAGAGGAAGCATAACCGCATAGTTCAGAAATAGAAATGAAATACGGAAGATGGCTTCCATGTACCTTTATTCTTTTGTTCAAAATTGGGTTCAAAGTTGAAATAATCTCATACATTTTGTGTATTCTTTGAAATAAAAGCTATTTACATTTAAAATCTCAGTGAGGACTGAGTGCATCAGGCACTAAAATTGCACAACTGTCCATATTTTTAATCAGAAAATGTTATGTTTTCATTGCTTTTTGTGTAACTGTTGCACATTCCGTGTGCTGCATGAATGTAAGTAAACAGTTCACATTCTGTTCAGCAGGACTTTAAGATTTTCACATTCAGCTTAACCATGGAGGCCATAGGGTAGACAAAAACTGGACTCCATTTCTTGAAGCTGAATTTATGAGCAGCTCTTTCATAGTATAAGAGCAGGGGAAGCTAGGATCCCTATTTTGTGGAGAGGTCAGTTCCTACAACCTGGTCCTGATGACTTTGAGGCAGACAAATGAGGGAAGGGTGCGAGAGGGCTGGCTGCAAGGTATAAGTGCAGGTGTAGGGCTTGAGGACTCAGAGGGGACAGATGTTTCTCTCTTCTTTCCTTCCTACATCTTGCTCTATCAACACCTGTGTTCTCAATTTCCCCAAGGCATTCAGGTAATTTAGTAGCCCCTCTACTGATATGTAAGTGAAAATGTAACAGGATTATACTGAGTTTTGAGGACTATGGTCTCTACAAAAGTTACAAAAGATCTAAAAACACTGGAGGCACAATACAAGGAATGCAGGTCTTAAAAAAGCACCATGCTTTCTGGCATGGTTCTGAAGACTTTTGTTCCAATTAGGATTGCACAAAGTTTATGCACTCTGATTTCACACAGACTCCAGAGTTTTTCCCTCTGAGAAATCTCTTAACCAATGCAGAAGTTGTTTATTTTATGTTCTGTAGGGCAGAAGCTATTTGTGAAGGCATTACATAAATATTTTGAAGACTCACTCATTTTTCTGATAAAAAAGTTAAAGCACTTTTTTTTTTTTTTTTTCCCAGGTTGGTGTATTTCAGTGATAACTCATGTTGATAGTCCAATTTTAAAGCAAACAGTCAGAACTCTCAGTTAATGTTGAAGTTCAGTTTACACGATTTCTTCAAGATCACCTCACCAACAACAATCTTAAGCCTTAGACCTATGGTTGTACCACAAAAAAAATGGTTTTTTAATTCCAAAAGATTATGCATGATGACAGAGAAAATCACAGAAAAAAATAATGAGATGAAATTTCTGATTAGAAATAGTTGAAAAATCTATATTTTTGTAGTGAGTTATCCTCATCAAATCTCTGAGAGAGTGCAACAACAGACAAACATGAATGGACAATGGCTACATTTAGTAAACAGTATAATTGGAATGCAGGAGCAAAGAGCCTTTTAAACTTAATTAAAAAAATTCTTTAAACTATGTAGACATGCATTTAATTTCATATGGACAAAGATAGCCTGGAAATTAAACTGGAGTAACATGCTTGTGCAAAAGAAAGCAGTCAATTTCTCAGGTTGCAAGTGATTTTTTTCTGAAAACTTAGCTGAATATTGGTTTTGTCTCAGATGAAGAATGTTCCATTGTGTTTACAAATCAAAAACCACTTTTACCACAGAGTAGGTGGAAGTCACACCATTCCTTGCCCCTAAAAACTGAGAAAATAACAACAACAAAAAAACCAACTGAATTTGACATTATAAATGGAACATATTAATTTTAATTAATGTAACATTTTTAATTTTTTTAATTGAATTTTGTTTTAATTTATTACAAACTCAAGTCTTTAAATTCCACCGCAGGAGTAAATACTGACAGGATAATAAAAGCTATAGTATTTTATGTCTGGTTTATATTAAAATTTTCTTATCAAATTAATTTTTTATCGATTAACACTATGCATCCTCTAAATAATAAATTATGGAGAACTGAAAAAAAAAATCTAAATATGTTGTGTTATAATTTAGTGAGTATGGGAAGGGAAAAAGCCAGGAAAATAACTTATATGTTTTGCATTTGTTATATATATATTGCACTTTTTTGAGGCCTTGCATGAGAAAGAGATGAAGGAGATTACCTTTAGTTATGATCCCCCTGTGGAACTGGGAATAAGATTGTTTCTAAATGTCAGCTGAAGTGCCATTTAAGTACATAATGATACAAACATGTTTAGGCAAGATTGACCATATACCTGTGCTATATATCTAGAAAGAATTGTTGGAGGTTCTTCAGAAGGCTAATTATAGCTTGACAAGTTTAGTCTACCTGAGCTCATATATCATGAAAAGTGTAGTCAATTAAGAGAGGTTGATTCTTACAAAGAACATTTAGCAAATATTCAAACAGGCTACTACTCTGAATTCAGCAGTGGAAGAAATGCGTAAAAAAAATGATTATAATTGGATGTTCATTATGTATAATAATGTGAAAGCTCTATCTTTCTTTTTTTCTTTTTTTCTTAAAAGTAGCATGACTCCCCAGGACTTGGATTCACTTCAGCGTCCCTCATGTCATCAGGGTTGCCAGAACATGTAGCACACTTACTATGCCGAACTATGATTCCCAGCTGCTAATATTAAAGTGTTTCTTTATCCAGACATGGTCTTTTCTGAATGTTTTCTCTTTCAGTAAAGTCAGATATCCAAGCATAGTTTCATTGTAATTGATAAAGAACCAAATTTATAATTTGCCAGCAGTGTACAGTGTTTACCTTTCGGCTACCAACCATTGTAAGATACTATTATCTCTTCCTCACAGATGCATCTGAAAGCTGTCTTTCCAAAAGCAATCACAATATAGGGAGGTATAAACTAGAGCAGAGAAGGAATGACCAATACAAGCAACAACCTCTAATTAGTACTAACTGGAGATAAAAAGGCTTTAATACTCCTACCTGTGGAAAGAGGCTGCAGATCAGCATGGCCAGAAGAACAAATGCAAACAGCTTGAATGACTTACTGAGAGAAATGAGATTACACTGGAATTAGAACATCACTATTAAGATCTGATATTGGCCATTTACCTTTTCTTTTATACAATATTTTATTAGCAGCTGATAAAAATCACATAACAAATGAAAGGAGATACACATAAGGAGAATTCACGATTCTGTGTACCATCCTTTCTGTCTCCCATAGAAAATGAACATAATGCTGCAGCTATGGGAATAAGAGCCACGGGGCCATTGAGAGAAAAAAAAAGTGTGTGTGTGTGTGGGGGGGATAGTTCTAGGACTTTATTTTTAAGGAAGTCACATAGGAGTAACAAGACCTTGCTTCTAATTCTTGGTTTCAAGGCAATGAAGCTCTATAATTGGTATAAGTATAGAATGCTACCATTTCTCAACTTTCTGTTGTCTGTCCAACTTGAGCGCGGTTACAGAAAAAAAGTCAGTCTTTCAGGATATAGTGCAGGCATTCCACTTGTCTACACTGCTTTGCAGAGCCCTCTATTTTAACAATACAAAAGATACTCTCTTCCCACATGTGTCTTTTTAAGAGGAGAAACCCAGCTCAATGAACTTAAAAAAAGGTCAGTGCTACCTGCGAGTCACTCCTGTTCTTTATTTGGGAAACATTCAATTGTCTTTCATCGGCGTTTTGCCTATAGAAAATTCAAAACCTAGTTTCTTGCTTTGCCCTAGTTGAATCTGTTGTCTACTTTTTAGGCATTAGGTGCTATAAACTAGAAAATAATATATAACTTTTCCAACAGGTAACCGTTTTAGGGTGAAACTTTACTCTCAAGATGAATTTTGTGACATTCCAGGGGACCATTTCACCAGTAAGCATAATGATCTTACTCAAAGCCAGCTAAGTCAGTAGAAGACTTTTCATTTACTTCATCTGGCTGTTTAACTGACTGTTGTTGACGCAACTGACAACAAAAATAGTGTAACATGTCAATTTTAAAAGCCACGTTTTAAATATTTTTAAATATTTCTTCATTCTGTTCTGCCCATCATGACTGTCAAGCTCAGCATTGTTACTAAGATTTCTTTCAGACCTACAGCACCAATGCAGAGTAGTTGATAAAGAAAAAGACTCCCTTATTTCTTTAGCTGTTTTATCAAATATTTTTTAATCTCTACTGACCAAGAGCACTTAAGCAAGTGGTGAAAATTTGCCTGTGAAATTACTGTAGTGATGAAAAACTCAAAGGCTAGGCTATTTCTGAAGAGTAGATCCAGCAAAAGAGAACAAATGAGCCTAAAGTGCAGTAGCATGATTCTTAAAATGTATAAATACTGTTAGCTAAATTATGTATTCTTGCTGAATAAGCTGTTTTTAGTATAAATACACAGATATATTCTCTGGCTTTCCTGTAATCTCAATTTGAAATGCTTGATAGAGAGCTTGATAGAGAGCTACTAAGTCACCTCTAAACTGTTAGAAATGTCTTTTGATACCCATAGAACCAAAAACACATAACGTTCTCTGGTTGAACTATCTTAAAAAAAACCCACAGTTTAAATGACGATGAGTTTTACTGCTTCTCTAAATATATCTGTAAAAAAGTAAATGGAACAGACAAAATACATAAGCTCAAATGCGAAACTGCTGGCTCACAAGTGCAGCTCAAACACTGTCTAAAAACCTTTTGAAGATAAATCATCACAGAGCACCCCAAAACTATTCCAAAACTCTCATCATAAGCATGTCTTGTCTAATCATTATAAGGCTGTGGCTTCACAGGAGGCAGAAGGCTCATAATAAAAGCCTGAGGTTACTTCACAGTATTCATAGTAAGACCAAGAAACCTGTCACAGTGATAGGCTCAAAATCCTATTAGCATATTGTGTCAATTGGGATTCAGGAGATTACTGTTACCTGAAAGAGTCAGACTGGACAGCTTCTTGCAACATTTGTGTGACAGAAAATACAGCTCTAGGTCTCAGTCTCTCTTGCATATGGTCTCAGAACATTGTTATATAAATGATGACTAAAGTTCTGGACACCAGTGTCAGAATTCTGTTCAAATAAAATATAAGGGCAGAAATACAACCAGTGAAAATATTTTGAGATAAAATGGAGACAAATAATGTTCATACATACATCAAATTATTATTATGGTAGAAATAATTTTTCTGCATCTCAAGAAAAACATCATATTTTTATAAACAAGAGCAAGCAATTTCAAGTTGCTGCCAATGTGTGTGTAAAATTAAAGTATCATGCAAATTCTACTATAATGTTAGCACATAACAAACATTGTAGAACCAGATTGTAGAACCAAACTTGACAAGTGTGACTGCTACAACTGTTATTATTAGATAGGGACTCACAATAGACATATAATTAACTTCTGCAAAATCTTAAGCATATTATCAATATGCAACTTTTTAATTTACAGACTACTGAATCATATGACTTACCGACATATGCAGTATAACTGAAAATTATTTTACAAGTTGTATTTCATGAGAATGCGTATTAGATATTGAAAGGAATTGTGATAATGAAACTCCTTTAGAAAAAAAGAATCATATATAAAAAGGCTTCCTGATTTTTCTCTTAAATGAGGAAGTTTTAGTGAAAGCTGTGTAAGACTTTGAGTAAACAAAATATACTCTTTTACAAAAAACATGACATCATATAAGGACAAAATATCAGTACAAACGCCATGCTTAAGATTAAAAAAATACTGATTAAACACTTGATATTTTAAGCGCATGGCTTGAGAAAGAAAACAATACAAACCATTTTTTCTGATTTATTTCATATAAAATGACGATCTGTCATTCAAAGCTGGTAATACTCAAAGTACATCGGCATGCTAAACAGCAGTAAAAAATAACAAAAAAAGGTTATTCTTAAACACTGACGAGCCTATTCAGATGAGCAAATGGCTCTGTCTGTTAAAACTAGGTGAACAATCCTGTTGTCATAAAACTTTGTAGTTGACTAGGTTCTTGAGACCTCAGTTATATTTTTCATATGAAAATTGGTAGTCAAATAGAATCTGTGTGCAGTTTCAAGGGTGGACAAAAAAAAAGCTAAAACTATGTTCATTGTAATCTATATCTCTCAGTTACCTATGTGTAAACCAAATATGTTTATTTTTAACTAGCTCTAAACTAGCTCTAAAGGTGAGATCAACTTCCAGTGAATTGTAAGTGGTTTTCTGCTGTGCCCACATTGTTATTTGAGATCTCCCAAACACTGAAGAAGATCAACTGAGAACACATTGAACACTTAGTAAATAAAATAATAAATCTCTATACCATTTAGCATGTGAGATGAAACAAGATCACAGCCTATGGCGATGATGAAAAAAATCCATGAAGTATCTATAATTCATCAACTGAACAGCAGGAATATCTAAAGCAAGATTTTCAAAGGAAAACAATTCAATATTTTCCTCTTTATCATCGATGAACCATATAAAAGCGCATAGAAAGAAAAGGAAGAATTTAACTATCAGAAAGAATACAGCAGTGTGACAGGTTCATACATTTGAAAAGTGAGAGAACTTGTGGGGCAGAAATTAAATCCATCTCCCATGTTGCAGGAATGTTGCAAAAAGAAGGGGAAAAACTATTTGAAGCTTTTATACTTCAAAAATACTTCTGTAGTAAAAGTGAAAAAGTTTGAGAAAAATGTGAAATCTATATTTCAAGTTGTTAAGCGTATATTCTGTGAACTTTTATACCTGAAAGTAGTGTTCTAAAAAACAGAAAACTACTGGATAAGTAACTCCCACATGCACAGCCCACCAAGCCACCCACATCTTGCTTTTCTAGCAGACAGAGTGCTTACATCTCTTGTTCTGATGGAAAGAAGCAGGGATTTAGACAATTTATTGGTGACAGAATACTTGGTAATGGTGGTTTAACAGCTAAAGAGGTTATTTTTTAAAGTGCCTTGAGAGGATCATTAAGAAAAAGAAAACAATAAAAACCAACATTCTCTTATTGCTTGTAGAAGTTGCAATATTTGGAAAAAAAAATAAAGAATCAATTATAATGTAATTTTAATTACAAAAGAACTGTGGTGATAATGAAGAATTTGAAAGCTTACATAGACATTCCTTAGCTTTAAAATTACATACTCAAAAATATGTAAGTGATCTACTCTTGTTTCTTTTTTTAACAGCTCACTGTGAGTACTAGCAGAAGAAACGTGTCACAACAATTTGCTATTATTTCAAAAAGTTTTCACTCTTCACTGTAGAAATTAATCTAAGTGTTTTATAATAAGGTAGATATAAAATACTTTGGACCATATGAAATAACTATTGGCAAATTGCTTGGAAATTAAATATGAGATAAAAAACTTTCACCAGGGATCAATGGATGCCATGTCAAATATGAAGACAGACCACAAAATCATGAGATGATTAATATGATGGTAGGTGTCTCAATCATGGGACAGTTAATTGAAACAGAAAGACACTAGACTATGCAGACAATACTGGAACTGAAGCAGCAATAACTACAATTTTTCATCAGACTTGGAACCAAAGCACAGATACCTCTAATAAATCCATATTGAATAGCACAGTTATTTCAGACAATGTTTGTTTGTATAAACTGTGAAAAATATATAACTGTATTTACCGATAAAAAGTATTTACCCATACCAGGGAGCTGCTATACCCAAGTACTGCTCTGCTGTCCTTCCAGTACCTAAAAAGGCTCACTCACAGTTGCCTTCTGGTCTCAGCTTTGTGACATACTCTGTTACAGGATCACTCTATCAAATATGTCTTTTATGGAGTTTTCTAATATCATCTGGACAAGAAAAATGCAACTCTTGTACTTCCAAGTACAGTTCAGGGACTAATAATGTATTAAGCCTTTTAAAGAAAATTTCTAAAGATGATAAAAAGATTACTGTTTTCACTTCAGTATTATTTACTACTGATACCACAATGCCTCAGAAAGTCACAACTTATCTTTTTCCCTTTACAGTTAATGAATAAGAAAGAAGGAAGTGTGAAAAGGCACTTATTGTGTACATTTTGAATATACATTGATAAGATATTACAGTTTAAGATCTTTCACATTCATATGTGGGTAATACTGCTCCAAAGGTGAAACCTCAACAGCACAAATACAGAACAAAATTAAGAGAAAGATGTTACTCTGTTGGCACAGTATTTACCCTGGCATCAGTGTGATGCATAAATATTTTATCATAGACAAGTGTATCTGCATTGTTCATGGTAATTGTACCATAGATACCATAATGGAAAAAACTGATAATATAACACAAGCTTTGAATAAACCATGAAGAAAAAAAGGTTGAAGGACAGAAAAATAGAGTAATGACAATGTTCAGCAGAGCAGAGTATTTAATGATAGATGAAGGAACATCAAAACAATGGGGAGTTAAGTGATCGATAGTCCTGCACTACTGCAGAAGAAAACCAGACGAAGGAAAAGTAAAGGACATGGTTGTTATGTATTTAACAGCCTGGCAAGGATATTTGTAATTGCCTGTAGATCACAGAACTTTCTAGTTGTCTGCCATTCTCTTAATTAAATTTAAGATACTGGTATCTTAAATAACGCACTATCACTGTAGAAAGAATACTTGGATTTACATGAAGCCCATGACAGATCCTGAAAAGGTAATATGAAGATAGAAAGAAGTAGAATAAATAAAGATTTTATTTTTTTTTTTCTTTTTTTCCCAGGATTGGAATAATGAAGAAGCTTGGTAAAGTAGAGAGGAAACATGCACAGTTACACAGTTTCTCCTTGGTGGCAGGCATGGAAACACTGGCAAGATGATGGTCGGGAATTCTAACATAGAAAGGCAAAGGGATTAAAAATAATAATAAATAAATAAATAAATAAATAAATAAGGAAACTAAGACTGCTGATCCAGAAGATATAGTAGAAAATGTATATAGGCAGTATATTTACAGAGACTATAAAAGAAGAGAGAGCAATAGAGGTTAAAAATAAAGCCTTGGCATAAAAGCAAATGTAAGAATTGAAAGGATCCTAATGGATAAAGTACGAAAAGAAAACATATATAGAGTCATTGAGAAAGTAACAGACCAGAAGTCAGGACAAGTACTGAGCCTAGACAGCAGGAGTAGCAGACAGCCATGTCATCACTGAGGCTTGTTAATGACATAGACGTGCAGCTTATCTTCAGTTCTCTGTTGGGAAAGTTTACTGATCAGAGACTTTATAATTAGAATCGCTAGACTTCTTAACTACTTATTTTACAGCTGAGGAGGAGCCTACAGCTCTGGAAATCAAGAGGAGGGGAATTTGAAATGAAAAAGAAAGATACGCAAGCAGTTCCAATTGATTTTCAGAAATAGTTTTCAAAGTGCAATTCCTCAAAATAAACAGTGTAAAAAGCAAATAAACTTACTCTCTCCAATTTGTCTCCCTTTCAAATAAGAAAGATTAAAAAAAGGAGAGAGAAAACCAAAGTAGCAATTCACTGCCCAAGTCAAAAGATATTTTGAAATTAAACAGAGCAGACTGATCATGATTCAGAGCAGAGGAAAAAAAAAAAAAAAAAAAGTTGTAAAGACGTAATTTCAGCTTTGTATATCCACAGTCATCATGATGCTGAAACTTAAGATTTACTGTCATGTTACTATTTCTTCTATGTCTGGTACTCTTGTTTCCACACAGTGCATTACAGCATTCTTTACTTAGATATATTTCCTTTAACTTCTAAAAATGTATTTTGTTTTGTTTTTCATTTTAAACTGTGTTGCAACCTTGGTATCTGAGCTACTTGTTTGAAATAAATTACCTCTCTGACCTCATTTCTCAGCCTACGTGCTGGTATTTCTCCTAGAAATTCTGCCTTAAAATCTCCAGTTGAGTTAGAAGAGAGTTGTTTCTGTAACTATAAAAAATAAGTCAAAACAAACAAGCAAAAAACAGCAACAACAACAAAAACCACCATCAACCATTCAGCAACACAAGGGCAAGAGAAAAACAATAATGCAAAAAACATTCAAGTATTGGCTCCCCTATACTTTTCTTGGACTTGGTTGGGGGCAGTGGAGTATGGGAGGTTGTCCCCATGAAACAATTATTCTCAAATATGATCAAAGTATTTTGCAGTTACTAATGGATAAATTCCCCAGTTGAAGACTTTTCCAGCTTAAAATACATATTTTTTAAAAATTTAAAATCAGGAAAAAGTTATGATACATTCATTTTAAAAATAAATTAATGATAGTCTCAGTAAATAATGTTCAGGCAGTTTTGCTTAAACTGTGCTATAAAGCAAAATCTTTTCTTTTGGAACTTCATTCTACAGACAAAAATAGCTTTGGGATTTTAATTTCCTCATGTTTAAATGAAAAGGCAATTTTCAGTTTATAAGGTGCACTGGATCAGCTAGTGGGTTTTGCTTTATTTTTGCAAGAATATATTTAAAGTACTCATTGGTGTATTTACAAAACTTCTCACTTTGTTATGCAAACTGCATTATGCATCATGAATAAGACTTTAACTACCAACAATTAGAGCCTCAAGTAGTTTATTACATTAACTCAAAACAGAAAACCAAGTTCATTCCCTCAGCTAACATGTGGTTGTACAGCATTAATGTTATTTTATGTGAAAGTAGAAGTGAAGATGCAAAACTAAAAATAGTGAGACATGAGAAAGAAAAGACTGAACAAGCAGTCAGTAGCAGCAGTCCAGATATTCAAGCCATTTGATTAAGAACAAGCCAAAAGCAAGAATGATCAACTTAACCATATTAATGCCATTTTTTTTTCAAAAGTATGATTCATAGTATTCAGCTGGGGAAAGGAAGACTTTCTGTGGAGTTGAAGGATGCCTAAAATCTTGGGGCAGGAGGTGAGGACACACAAGAATTAATTTTTAATTGCTTAATGAATGAGTTAATATTTTAGCAACATCTAATAATTGCTGAAAGAGTTAAGGAAATACACTGTCTTGTTTTTTCATGCCAAAAGCTTGCATTAGCAACAGTCTTGTAAAAAAGATTAACCTTCTAGGACACTTTCATACATCTGATGACTGACTGCTCATCGAGTGGCCGCTACAATTATTAAATGGAAAAATAAAAAATAAATTTTAAAAATCAATACACTGGGAGAGGGAAAAATAAGGCCTGCAGGCCTGCATGAGAATTTGGAAAATAGCTTCTCAAGAGTATTTGAGCTACATGCTATTTACTTTTAATCCATTTCTGACAGTCATATGACTGGACTGAGAATTAATAAAAAGTAGCATAAAAATAGAAAACTGTAAAAGAAAAATATACTGGCAAAGGCAGTATTTCTAAATTACACTTATCTTCTTAACTCCTCAATATTAGTCTGGTTTAGTATAGCCAGGAAATTGTGTCTGAATCCCCAGTAGACTCACTTCTTACTGTGAGCATGGTTGTGTGCCTATTTCATTCGATCAGTAGAAAGCTAAAGATACTTCCATGCTCATCCTGGGAAATAGGAAGTACTACAAATTTCAAATGCCTTCCTTAGATATTGAGAACAGAGAGGTACTTGCTGGATCCAGCTATCTATACTCAGTGTTTCTGATTCTAGAAAGTTAGTGTCTGATTTCACAACTACATATAAAAAAGTTACGGGTAGATTTTTTTACTCTCAGTTTAAGAAGTTATAGCCCCAAATAATCAGATTTCTTTCCCATATGATTCTCCAGCACAAGCCTATTAGAAGATCTAGCCAGCATCTTTTCTTCTATTTAAGACTTTCATGCCTACAATGGTTCTTCAGTATTATTTGAATGTCTTCTAGACATTTGTCTTACTACATTCATAGTTCATAAAAACGCTTAACATTTATGTTCATATACTCCTAGGGAGATTAAAGCTCTTAGATCATTACCCTGGCAGTGAACTTATTTTCCAGTTCCTCAGTGAAAATCATGTCCTTTAATCAAGTCCCTTATCTAACCAATGGGAAATGTTAATACAGGCAAGATTTTTTGTCTCTTCATCACAGATATGCTCTAGTACATGCCTGACCTCCAAGAGTATAATGGATGAATTCATAAACTTGGTAAACTGAGGAAAAAAAGCAACTGATATTCACTTTTAGTACGAAATGATTTTTTAAAAGGGTAATTAGGAAACTGACTGATGTAACAGTGATGGTGATGTAGCTATTACAATTAAAATGAGTTTAGAGTGAGAAATATTTAAAGAAACTTCAAGGCACTTAGATGAAAAGGCAACAGATGCTCTCCAAAGAAGCGATATGTACCACTGATATGCGGCCTATGTGTTCTTTTCCATCTCTTTCATGGTCATTTATATGGTAAAAAATGATGGCAATCATAAGTCATGGACTATATGCAATTGACTAACCGTGTTTTTGATGCTTTCCTTACATTAAGCAATTAAAGCACAATGTTACTACTCCTATACATATGTAAATCATTGCAGGGTAGCTGTCAAATCAACCGTTACAGCAGAAGTTAATTTTGCAATAATTATAGAGCATTAGTAGTAGCTCACTTTGATTATAAAATAAGCTTTTTGTTTCCAGTTAAATAGAACTGAAGGAAACAAATGTTATCACAAAAAAACATAGATCGTGGATATGCCCACAAGCAAGGCCCAAATTCAGCAAGATGCATATATATGAGTTATTGTACCACACTTCACCTGTGAATTTGGTTTTGTGGTTTTCCAGTTTCACAGCAAGCCACATCATGGAGCAAAGAAAGGAAAAAAGACAGTGATCCAGATTTTGCCAAATACACTAAAAACAGTGTTAACCAGTAATATCAAAAGCTGAAGTATCATATCCAGAAGATGTGATGCAAAAAAATACCCTTAGCTTTCTGGCACTTATGCCAAAATTAAGTCAGCCAGCTCTAATTCACAGTTTAGCTCTGCTAATGTTTGCTGGCAGCATGGTGTCTTTGGCTACTGAGCAGCTTTTATGAAGCACTGAACCACCTTATTTTAGACCAATTATCTTGTTCTGTACCCACCTGGCAACCCTGCTGGTGTGAACTTTCAGGATAACAAAAGAAAAGAAAGAAGTGAGGTAAGTTTCCTGCTATTGAAACCTTGGCCCACAGATGTCTTTTTACATCTTGTTTCAGCCTCATTAAAAAAAAAAAAAAAAAAAAATCTGTATCCTGTTAAACCACTGTGATCTTTTTCTCTCAGTGAGCTTACTATGACTGAGTAACACAATGCATGTCACAACACAAAGTCCAGTTAACAAGCAATTAAAGAATCTTTGATTAATCTCCACTGCTGTGATACCTGATTAGCTAGTTTCTGAAGGCTGAAACAGCTCTTTCTATTGCCTTTTATTTTTTTCTAATAGTAGGTTTTGTTACCAGGCATGAAACACATGTAGAATTCATCATGGTTAATTTGCATTTAAATCCCTTGAAGAATTGCTCATAAAATTTTATATTTTTTCCTGTGTTAGGAATTGTTTCCAAACACAAAACAGCATTTCTCTGCCCACAGAACAATAATTGTGATCCTTTTCCTTCTACTATGCAATTAAAACAGGTTATTACCAAATCAATACCCATTTCACAAAATACATCCCTTGAACATCCCCTTTGTCTTCTTCATCTAACACGTCTGACCTATGTATTTATTCTGCTTGTTCTCTGCAGTAAAAAGGCAAAATTCTAAAACAAAACAAAGCTCAAGCACAAGCTCTTAAGCACAGCTGCAGGTTTGAAAATGAACAAAGTATATGCCAATCCATCTCAAATACTACAGCGTGCTAAGGGCTTCACAGTCTTCACAGGGATGTTATAGAACATGAAATACCTATCTAGAAGACTTTATGATTTGAACAAGTAGAAGCATGAGTAAGTGGTTGAACTCATAATCAAACCTGACATGAAGTACCCACTATGTTAGTTTCACAACTTTTTAATTAGTATTTACAGGAATTGATAGGTAAACAAATATCAAGCAACTATTGCAACTATTTGAGAAAAATGACATCACATGATGAGTGGAATTCATCCTCCTCTGTTCCTTCTTCCTTTTTTTCTCCTTGCTATCCTGTGAGGAGTGCTGGAATATGGATTTCTGAGAAGAATTCTTAAAGAGCCATGAAATATGTATGTATGTATGGAACTGTATGGAAGGATTAAGTACATTAAGCTTTGAGGAACTTTGTTAAGGCAGACACCTGGGATGGGAGGATGATTTACAGTGGAAAATATATTACATAGTAAAGGCAAAAATGGGAAGGGCAGATGAGGCAAATGTCAACCTGAAAGACAGAATGTGAACTTCCAGCTCATGTAGAGGAAAGGAAGGATAAGTCAGTCTGGGGTGATGTAGGGCTCAGTCAAGGATACTAGCACAGTAAGAGATTTTGTGATAATATCTATAAAAATTGAAAGCAAATGATGGTAGAAAGGCAGATAGATAAATAAT
>PPHD01016584.1:0-15486 GCA_002909625.1 Bambusicola thoracicus
TAATTCACTCAGTGTGTTTTACAGCTAGATAAATAGATGCAACTGGTTCATGAATGACCCACTCAAAGTCATACAATAAATCAGTGGCAGAATAGGAACTAAAATGTAGGTATCATGGTTTGGTAACAACGTCTTTTTAGCCAGTAGATTCATGTTTCTGAACAGGCCCTCGTGCCGTCTGTACTGTGAATGCAAAAATACGAGTAGAAAAATAATAATAATAAACTTCTTCCAAAGCTGTACCTGGATTTTGTAACTCATGGCCACACCTTATGAATCACCTATCCTGAAGCGTTTAGGTAGTGACGCAAAGGATTGGATTGCAAACAAAGACAGTGTTTTTGATCTGTGTTTGATCAGCAAAAGGGAATCCCAATCCAAGGCTGATACTCCTTAGCACTTCTGCCATGCAAAAACTATTAAAGAAGGGATTGTATCTCTGTGGATTGATCTGTTACTGGAAACAGAAGTCTGCTTGCTGTTGAAAAGCTGTAGACTTTTTTCTCCTTCAGAATTTGACTGTCATTCTAAAGGTTCAGCCTTGCACTGAATGGAATTAGCATGTTCTTTTTGCAGGTGTGACGAAGAAGTTACAGAAAGGAAAATCTCAGTTTAAACTAGCCCCACATATGTATGTGTGAATATATATCCCCACATATATGTTAGGTGCATGTAATCTCAAATGCTGAAACAAATCATGAATGTTTTTTGTAGCTCTAGAAATACATTTATGTGGCCTATGTGTATATGAGACTGAACTAGTATCAGTGTACATACTATGCTCCTGGTACAGGCCATTAGCTTGCTCTTCCTGACCATGTTTACATGCATCTGCAGTCCTACGTGCTAGGGGCAGGCTTTTTATAATACAGATATCACATCATATTCACTGACATGTATGCTAAAAAATATGTGTAGCACTGGGAACATGAACACACGGACCCATACATCTGCACATGCTCTGCGTGCACTGAAAGCAAATATAAATTATGGACACATCTGTATCATTAAAAGGAACTTCTTGTTAGCCCTTAGACCACTGCTGTGCTTTCATTATTACAATTCAAAACCATATTCAAGTTCCATTATTGTTTGTGTCTCGGTAGTGCCTTGGCTCTCAGCAAACCTCTGAAAATAGTTTCTTAGATGATATCAGCTGCAGAGCACTCATGAGATCATTAATCACTGAGTTTTTTAGTGTTGCTCCAGTGTTGCAGTGGACCAGATCATACCTTAATTTCTGAGTGCTGATCAAATGTGGTTAGCTGTGCCCTCCACAATAAACAGAAGCCAAAGGATTTGACAGATGGTAAACCAAAGGTAAATAAAGGGTTGGCATTTAGCCATGGTTTTTTGCTCTGCTTCATCTTGAAGCTGTAATGATGGTTTCTGTTGGCTTGGTAGTCTGGTGAGTATGGGTTGCGTGGGCATGTGGTTGCCTGAAGTCCTACAGAAAGAGGTTCTTCTTCTCCTCTAATGTAAGACATAAGATGTTAAAAAGCAATTTAAATGCAAGTACATTTTCATAGAGCAGTGCTGTATAATTTAATATCTTTTGTAGAGGATCACTCCGAATGCTACAGCAGTGACAGGCTGGGCATTTTTTGAAGTCTCTGTTAAAAAAATGTTGTAAAAAATATAACTATAGAAAGAAAAAAGGAGAGAAGAGACCTAGACAGGTTTGAGCAGTGGGCCCAGGAAAGAGAGTTGGGGCTGTTCAGCCTGGAGAAGAGAAGGCTCCAGGGAGACATGAGAGCAGCCTTTCAGTATCTGAAGAGAGACTTTAGGAAAGAAGGGGACAAACTCTTTAGCAGGGTCTATTGTGACAGGACAGTGGGAAATGGTTTCCAACTAAAAGAGGGGAGATTTAGATTGGTTATAAAAAGTTTTTTACAGTAAGGGTTGTGAGGCACTGGAACAGGTTGCCCAGAGAGGTGGTGGGTGCCCCATCCCTGGAGACCCTCAAGGTCAGGCTGGACCTCTGAGCAGCCTGATGTAGCTGTAGGTGTCCCTGTTCATAGCAGAGGAGTTGGGCTAGATGGCCTTTAAGGGTCCGTTCCAACTCAAATGATTCTATAGTTCTAAGAGTTCTTTCTAAAACTGTTGGGTATATTTCTTTGTATATTCAGTGGACTTTTCTCCTTAGAAAAAAGAATTATTATCCAACCTTGGCTTTCAAAGAAAACAATGCAGAGGATGTGTTTTTAGTTGGAGATAAAATCTAAGCAAGATATGGGGTTGACCCTCTCCAGAAGGCACTCAGGTACTCACAGACATACATGGTTTAGATCTATTTGTAAGGCATGCAGTCCTCACAGCCCCGTGATCCTTGGTGGTAGCTCCACAACCTGAGGTATTCCACCTCCAGAGCAGTCTGTCTGCTCAGCACCTACCTCCCAGGGCTGCTCACCCTGTAAGTGTAGGGTCTTGTGCCATTGTTACATAATGTTTGTTCCTCTCAGGAACAGGGAGTATGTGATCTCTAAAATGGCTCACCAAAACTAAGGATATAAGGGAGTGCAATGCCGTTAAAGACCAGAGAGCCTTCAGCTTCACATGCGCGTGTTTTTTCCCATGGAAAAAAAAAAAAAACAACTCTTACAAATGAACTTCACAAAAGTTTGTTTTGTTTATGAAATTCATTAAGGAGCTTTTCTGTTTCATAAGCTAACTAAGCCATTAGGCTCAGAGGAAAGGTCAGTGCACTCAGATTTGCACTGTTATGAAAGCAGAGAAGAGTCAGTTTCCTACCGTATTCATCTCAGATTTGGGGCTTATTGCACACATCGAGTGGGTTGACAGCTTAGTTCGGTGAATGGTTTTGCTGGTGAAAGCCATTCATCCTAATTTGGAGCCCTGCTTCTGGCCCAAGCCTTGGAGAGCAGTGTGCCAGCACTGTGCTGTGAGCAGTGGCTGAAGAAAGCACTCAGGAACCCCTGCCATTGGAGCCAGGGCAGCGCTTTTACACCGGCTTGCTTGCAAACTGCAGTAAGCACAGGGATTGCTATTGGCCTCCCTAGGCCAGGGGGATCACCCCAGAGTGATGCAGTTATTTTCCTCACTGGATGCCATCTTCTCTACGTAGCCCTAATATATAGAGGAGTACTTTTCTGGTGGGATCTGTAAAATAAGATGTTTCTTTTTTCAGCCTCTTCTTAGCAAGACAAATGAAAACATCACCAGGGATACTGTCTCTAGGTTGAAATATATTTAGACAAATGAATACCTTTCTCTTAATGTTGTGCTGTTTGGCACTATATCAAGTAAAAGGACTTGCCTGATGCTGAATTTGTGGTATCCTTTGTTTACAGCCTTGTGATCAGTGGAGTTGGAGAAGCTTTGCTTGTTTACACTGAGAGAACAGGCACGTAAAGAGGAACCAGATCTCAGCAGCTGGAAACGAGCTGACTTGCAGCCCAGAAACCCTATCACAAATAAAATACAGCAGCAAGAATGAAGAAGTGCAACCAAGCACAGGGAAAGGGACCCATCGTCTTTATGTTTTTTTTAATTAAGGAAAAACTATTCCATCCATAGTGCTGGTAAGAGAGCAGCATACTCAGTAGGATAATTATGAGCCTTTGCCTCAAAGCACAACACAAACTATTTCCGCTTGATGTGGTAAAAGAAAATCTGCTTGGCCTCGTGCCTATGACTTTGTGTAAGAACCTCCCAGTAGCAGCTTCTTGCACAGGGAATTGAACTCAGGAAAAGCAGCGTTCCCCACTGGATGCCCCCACTTCTTTTGTTGAAATCTGACATCAGGTCGTACCAAACAGTGTCAGAGCCAGGATCCTGCTGTGAATTCAGTATCAGGAAGGATGGACTTTCCAACTGTTTCCAACTGTTCAGTAGGCAGCAAGTTGCTGCACGCAGGTCTGTAGTCACGTTATCTGAGCTGTCACAGTGATGGAGGCCGTGGGGCTTCTGGAGATAATTCCCACATGGAACTGTGGTGGGTTGACAGCTTTGCCAAATGGGGAAATCAGCAATAAATCTTAATGTCTGTAGTTCTTGCTCTTTGTGTATTTTTTCTCCTCCTTTTCCCCAAGCTTATTCTTGAAGTCTGTGAATTTTTGTCAGCTGGAAAGGGTGGAAGGACCCACACTGTTCCCAGTGGTGGTTTGTCTCTTGAATTATTGCAAGAGGCAACAAAGATTATAAAACCTGAATGAATGTCTTAAAGAGTGTGAGGCAATTTATCTCAAGTGTTCTTAAAGTAATTTTATTTCTGGTTGCTTAATGGATGCTCAAAATTAGTCTTGATACATTAGTGCCTGGGAAAGCAATTTGTATGAAAGTGATATTTAATGTTGAGTTGATAATATTGTGGGAAATGTCTACATGGTAAAGGGAGCTTGACAGCAAGTCAATGAAGAGAGGGACTTGTCTTGAATGACATTTGTCATCTACGAGATATGGTTTAGTAGCTTAGTGGATAGTAATGGTGATAGGAGGACGGTTGGACTAGATGATCTTGTAGGTCCTTTCCAACCTTGTGATTCTATGATTCTATGACTCTCTGGTCTAAACTATAATCCCTTAATCTGAACTAACAATGTTTCCTTCATAACAAGGGGAAGGAGGAGGGAGCCCTCACGGAAGTGACTCATCAGGAATAGATTGCTCTGTTAATAGGACTGAAAGACCTCCTGAAAGTTCTCATCTCTCTAGCTTTAGAAGGCTGCAGATAGCTAAGACATACCTGCTGCAATCCAACAAATTCCACCAGCTGTGATTTAAAGCATACATGCATTTGAACTTCAAATAAAATCCATAGTTTTACAACCAAGGCAGATTTTACAATGAATTGCTGTCGAATGCTTTGCCTGGAAAGATTTTAGGTGAAGATTAGTTGATTTTCAGGAAAAAAAAAAAAAGCTGTAGTTTAAAAAAGAAGAGAATTCAGAGTAGTAGTCAGGCCTGTGTGATAGATAAGCTTATCTCAGTATAAGGTGTGTTCACACTGCCTTGCTGCCCATGCATGTTGGGTCATGCTCAAGTTGACTTGAGTCTGGAGTCATCCAGGTGGTAAAATTCAGCTTTCGGAAGAAAGAAGCAGAGAGGAACAGGTGAAAGAAAAACGGGCTTGAACTTAAGCACTGGTCCTGAAACCGACAGGGGCCATCAGGCACTGAGTTTGAAGCCATATTCTGGGCCATTGAGCACCCAGCCATGGATCCTCATTGTCTTGCAGCCTGTGAATCCAGACAGCTCCGGGAGTGATATCTGCAGCATGCTGCCCTTCCCTGGCCATTCAACTGTGCCAGACCAGGATCCTTCCCATTGCACCTTCCTGCTGTTGTAGCCCCAATACAAGAAAGACAGAGAGCTGTTTGAGAGGGTCCAGAGGAGGGCCACAAAGATGATCAGAGGGCTGGAGCACCTCACTGACAGACAGGCTGAGGGAGCTGGGCTTATTCAGCCTGGATAAAAGAAGGCTGCAGGGTGACCTTATTGCTGCCTTTCAGTACTTAAAGGGAGCCTACAAACAGGAGGGGAGTCAACTCTTTGAAAGGGTAGATAACAGCAGGACAAGGGGAAATGGTTGTAAGTTGAGAGAGGGAAGATTTAGGTTGGATGTCAGAGGGAAATTCTTTACCAAGAGAGTGGTGAGGTGCTGGGATGGGCTGCCCAGAGAAGTCGTGGATGCCCCGTCCCTGGAGGTGTTCAAGGCCAGGTTGGATGGGGCCCTGGGCAGCCTGGTCTAGTAAATGGGGTGGTTGGTGGCCCTGCCCGGCAGGGGGGTTGGAGATTCATAATCCTTGAGGTCCCTTCCAACCCAGGCCATTCTGTGATTCTGTGATTCTGCAGCAAACCTTCAGCCAGGGAGGACAGCGCTGCCTCATGAGCACCCAGAGGGACAGCCTAGGTTCTACAATTGCAACTTGAATGTTTGCTCTGGGCAAAGCACCTCATGCACCTCTTTTGCGTAACTTCCCAGAGCTGGCTGCAGTCTGGATTTTTTTCCTCACTCTCCTGTTTATGCTATTCATAACAGTGTACCAAAACCCATAGCACCCATTTGGTTTCTTGCTGGTGGTGGTCTCTGTGGAAAGCCAGTGGCCAGTTCACCAGTGGGGGTTCCTTAATTGCAAAGGGAATTTGGGACATCTGTGGGAAGGTCGTTGGGCTGAAGTAGGCATGGCATTGCCTGGGTGCTGGGGAATTCATTTTTGGCAGCTGCCAAATTAGTATTTCTCCACTTAGTGAGTCTACTTCATCATTATTTACCTTTGTGCATGTTAAACAGCACCGAGCTGCTTCCTTCTTCTTTTCATCTTAACGCCTTACCACAGTGTACTTGTGTTTGTACGTAAAAAAATTGTAGGCTTCAGTTGATCGCCCCCATAAACCATGGAAGAAAACAGTTAATTCAGGAGAACAAGGTTGGGTTCCTGCATCCACCATGGCTGGGAAGAAGTGAGCTCCAAACCAGCCTGAGCTGCTGCAGGTGAGCATGGCCCCTATGGACCAGCACAGGCCCATCCTGCTGAAGTTTCAAAGTAAGGTGGAAATGGAACTCTGAGGCCTTTAAAATCCGTCTTGGTGCATTCAGAGCAGTGCACGGCAGTGGCCCTGCAGCTGGTGAAGTACCTCAGTTTTTCATGCTGTTTTTAAGGAGCTTCTGAAGGCCTGCAAGTTCCTGGGGACTGGGGAGAGGTGGGGATGTGCTGCCCATCCTGAGGGGATGCAGGTCCATGGCTGCCTCAGCGCTGCTGGGGTCAAACTGCTCTGGCAGAGAGTCCCAAACCACACAGAGCTTTTCTGATCTTGATCTTGCTTATGCTTATTTTTCCTTCTTCTTTTTTTCTTACTTCTCTCTGAAGTAACTGGTTTGTATGATCTGCTGCTCAGGCATGGCCTGTGCCTATGGCTGGCCTTTGGGATAGAGGCTCCTGAAGTCAAGTGGCATGGAAGAAGCAATGTATCTATTAAAATTCTTAGTAAAACATAGGAATACCTGTTAAAGGATGGAGTTTTGAATTACTGTTCTTCTGTTACCAACTCTTTTGGATCTGGTGGAGGAGTGTATATATATTTCTATTCATGTTTCCCATCCTCACACAAGATCTGAAGAGTTGAAGAAGTGGGACGTGGACACAGAACATGCTCTGCAAAGGGTGTTTCTATTGAGTATTGAAGCAAAGTTAGTTACTGGGAGCTGTGCTAAGGAAAGGAGGCCTTCTTCCAACTGTTCTACCTGCTAACTACAGGGGATGGGTGCTTAAAGAAAACTCCACAGCAGATTTGTCTCGCCCAGAGCAGAAGCTGAATGAGCAGCTTTAAGGCAGATCATCTGCTAAGTGAAGCAGGCACCAGACCCAGTGTGAGACCTTAATCCTGTTCCAGACAGGAGCAGGGGGGTTTTGTCTGAAGAGAAGGTGTGGGGATGGGGATGGATATCGGGGTCAGGACTGGGAAAAGTTCAGGCTGAAATAGTTTTGTACCAGGGGATAAAATGGGAAGAGATTTTTTTTTCTGGAAGTGTGTTGCTTATTCATTTCTTTTTTTTGATTAAGACACATCACAAATAGATGGCTATTTAGTCCCAGAAAGGAATTAAAGGAGCCCATGAGGGTTGTGTAACTATTTCCATATTAACTGCCTTGTTTGAGGAGCTTAATCCTTTTGTAACTGCACTTTGACCCTGTGTAAGCTTTCATTTCTGCTAGAAAAGTGATTATTCTGGGAGAGTATTGGAGGAAAAGTTGGGCTTTTAGTTCACTGAGATGGGGGAGTGCATGCTCCTTGATCTTGGATGAGAAGGCATCGGGCAGGGCTTTCCTGCCCCTCAGTATCTGCTTCCAGAACAGAAGGGGATAGCCAGCTGGCATGTTATGTTCTTGACTTGACGATAGATAAAACCTACCTTTTTCTCCCACAGTCATGCTCGACAACATGCTTAGTGTATTTTGTCTTATGCTTGTGATGAAGGTTTAAAAGCAGACGGCTCAGAGCTGGTTCAGTCACCACTTGGGCCTCTATAGAAAAGCTAAGGCACAGTTCTATAAAACAGACAATGTCCTCTCCAACCTCTTCCTCCCATCAGTGAATGGAAACCCTGTATGTGCTCCCAGCCCTGTCTTAGGCAACACAGTGTAACCTCAGGTGCCGGGGATACTCAAAGCTTCTCCTTCTGCTGTTTGCCCTCATGGTCCCCTTCCCTTTGTTACTCCCTGCTGGGGCCATGTGTTGTGCGGAGGAGCTTGGTGGCTGATGGCCCCACTTTAGGTCCCATGTTGGCTCAAGCTGGATATCACTGCACCTTTGGGAAGCTGGTGGGGACATAACACATCCTAGTGGGCACACCAGCTCTCTTCTGCTTCTGGTTGCCAGAGACCATGAGCAATCCTTTCAGCCATGGTCTCTTGAGCATAGAATCACAGAATCACAGAATGACAAGGTTGGAAAGGACCTACAAGATCATCTAGTCCAACCATCCTCCCATTACCCTTGCTACCTCAAGCTACTAAACCATATGTCGTAGCTGCTCATCCAGACAGCATAGCACAGAACTTCCCTTTCTCCAGCACTGTGCTCCACCAGAGGAACACGGACAGGCTCAAAAAGTGGGTCTGTGTGAATATAATGATGTTCAGCAGGGCCAAGTGCAAGGTGTTGCACCTGGGCTGAAGTAATCTGAAGTATGTGTACAGACTGGGAAAAGAACTCATTGAGGCAAGTTCTGCTGAGAAGGATGAGGGTCCTGGTAAATGAGAAACGTGATGTGAGCCAGAAGTGTGCGCTTGTAGCCCAGAAGGCCAGTGGTATCTTGAGCTTCATCAGAAGAGTGGTGGCCAGCAGGGAGAAGGACGGGATTGCTCTCCTCTGCTCTGCCCTTGTGAAGCTCCATCTGGAGTACCACGTCCACACCTGGGCCACTCAGCAAAGGAGGGATGTGGAGCTGTCGGATCAGGACCACAGGAGGGTCATAGTGATGATCAGAGGGCTGGAACACCTCTTGTATGAGGACGAGCTGAGAGAAGACTCCAAGGAAACCTCATTGTGGTCTTCCAGTACTTGAAGGGAGTTTATGAGCAGGAGGAAAACTGACTTTTTATATGGTCTGATAGGACAAGGGGCAATGGCTTTAAACTAAATGAAAGAAGTTTCAGTTAGATGTTTGGAAGAAATTTAGAGGGCGGTGAGGCACTGGCACAGCTTCCCAGAGAAGCTGTGATGCCCCATCCCTGGAGGTGCTGAAGGCCAGGTTGGATGGGGCCCTGGGCAGCTGAGCTGCTGGGTGGCAGCCCTGCCCATGGCACGGGGGGGGACGGGGGGGGCTTTGGGGTTCCTCCCAACCTAAGCCGTTCTAGGATTCTACAATGATTCCTTTGGGGAAACACTAGTTGTTTATTTATTAAATGTCTACAGCTTTATTCAAAGGATTAAGATGTAGGATAGACACAGAAGCTAAACATTTCAGCAAGGCAACTTTTGTTTCCTTATTATACTCATCTGCTCGTCCTGTCTTCGGCACGGTGCTGATGAATATGAGCAGACTGCATGGGATTAGTGCAGATGGCTGCAGCCTCTAGACATGATGAGCTGTAACCAGAGAAAATAAATCTCTGCTTCCAAGGAGAGCCTTACACAACAGAATTTCGTGTGGCTCAGTCCTATTCACAGCGGAACATTAAAATTGCTGAGCAAAGAGCTGTGTGGCTCATGTCATGAATAGGCGTGTTGTGTGGGTAAGTTGCTTACTGCAGCCTCTCCGATGGAAAGAACTCAGCTGTATTGTTTTCTTTTGGGTTAAAACAAACAAACAAACCCATAAAACAAACCCTCTGTGATTCAGAACTCTGGTTCAGCAGCACGAATGCTGAATTGCTGGGCAGCAGCACTGCAGGTTTGGACGGCGGAAGCCTTAATGGCGGGCCGATCTGTGTGAAAGCAGGAAAATAACTTCCCATTCCAAATCTCTCTGGTGTTTTTTTACTTTTCTTGATCCTGAAACCGTGACACGAGGGCATCCTTTCTGGTCCAAAGCCCTCTTTGTAACCATGGAAAGCTGATATTAAGGAGTAAATGCAGAGGGTAACAGCGGGGTTGCGGTGTGACCTCCAGCTCCCAGTGCTGTGCTGGAAGTGAGCAGCGGGCAGATTGCATGGGAGCCTGCTGAGAGCTCCTGAGCCAGGGGAAGCCTGGGTCTGGTGCTGGGGGATTTAATAAATCACATTGCCTCCTGAAATGATGTGCATTGTGTCCGCCCGTCAGTCAGTCACGATCTCTATTCACTTCCCATGGACTCCAGGCTCCATACAGCTCCCCTAAACCATAGAATCATTGAATGGATTAGGTTGGAAGGAAGCTTCAAGACCTACTTCTAACCCCCTGCTGTGGGCAGAAGCTTGGACAAAGGTTAGGTTTGAGCCTTGCGAGGGACACCTTATGGCTGGGACCTGAGCTAGGAGGAGGTAATGGGAGGTAATGGGATACGTTATGGCACCAGCTTCTGCTCCCCTTCATCATTTCATCCAAAAGTGACAATTGAATGGGTACTGCAAAGGTTTGAGCCTTTTAGCCAAAAGAGAGAGGAGAGCACACTCTTACGGAACCCATGGGGTCTTATGTTGGTCTCTCTGAAAGATTTCACGGAATCTCTTCATGGCAAATTCTTTCGTCAGCTGGAAGTTGTCTCGCCTTAATGGGAAGGTACAGAGTACTCCAAAATATTTTTGACCATTCCAAAAATATAATTCCAGCTATAGAATTCTGACATCATTTTCCATGTAATGGTTTAAAAACAAACAGTAGTACAAGCCCACGGTGTGAGATTTCAGCTGTAGCATTCTTCAGGGTCTTGGAGTTTTGGGTGGGTTTTGTTCTGGGCTTTTTTTTTCCATCTAACCCATTCAGTTTCCACATCATTACACTGGGTCCCTCTCCTCCTCTATTCTGTAGTGCACTTATGTAAATAACCACAGTTACAGTTTTGCTAAGTATTTTTAACTTTCTGGCTCAATTATCCAGTAAAATGCAAAAAATAAATGATGTTATGATGGCGGCACTGTTATAAAATAAATCAGAATGCTTTTCCTCTATTTCTCTCTTCTTCCCCTTTAAGAAACCCATTGCTAGGATCTGAGGTCATTTGTACCCTGAAAAGCCTATTCTCTGCCCAGTGTAGATGGGTTCCCAGGTCATCCTGTGCTCTGATGGGCTTCTTCAGTGTCTGATGGGGGGGAATGGAACTACATAATCTTTTAAGATCCCATCCAACCTAAGCTATTCTATGATAAGACCTTCTGCAAAGGTTGTTGCTATGACTCCTCTCTCCTCATCAGCTTGCTTCAACGTAAATGCAGAATGGCATCACTGGGACTCCCATGGCTTTCCTACTTCCGGATGAGTACATAAGCAACAGGGAGGCCCAGGTTTCATCAGTTATGTCTTAGACCTTTCAGAAATTAAGGAGAGAGTAACTTTGACGGTTAGCAAATTTAATAACACAGTGACAGCCCTCTCATTGTATGCCTTCAGAAAACAGACTTTGCAAAGCGCCTGAACACCTCACAGGTAGAGAACAGCTCTGCCTCGCAGCCCCATGGCCTTACAGACTCCCATGCTGCCTTCCTTTATCTTTCTAAGCAAAGATCTTCTTTGAGTCACAGGCTGCCATTTTATTTAGTGTTCGCCCCTAATAACTGAGTTGCCACCATCAATTAAATTCACCAGATATTTTTCTTCCTGGCCTCCTGCAGCTTTAATCTGAAACTTTCCAATTTCCTGTCCATGGACACCATCACGGCCTGAACAGAGTCCAACTTTCCATTAATGGACACAGCAGGCTTTTAAAATAAATCAGATGAAGGGCGGGGACCACAGCCTGGATGCTGTGTGAGAGTCAGCCAGACTCAACCCAGCATTGCACCAATGTCCTCCTGCTTTACTTTGGGGTTGTTGAGATAATAGAAGGTAAACCAAAAGGAAAAAAAAAAAATAGATTAACAACAGCAGTGAGTGAAAAAGCACCCAAAAGACATAAAAGAGGGAAAAGGATCTGAAAAGAGGATCTAAGAGCTCTTAATCCATCTACACAAGTAATTTGTACTGTGATGCCTGAATGTTCCATAGTACCTCTGATGCGGTGGCTCATGTGCTCTACTGACTGGTAGGAGAGCGGCTTTGCTCAGTATCATTCAAGTTAGACAACACTAGAGGTTGGGTACTGGGCATGAAATAGTTACTGTCTCTTCTGCCTAGCTTGTCGTCTAATTCAGCTCCAGTCTGTGCAGCAGTAAGGTGTTATACAGGCTACTGTGGAAGGCAAGTGATAGCTGATGGAGTCCTTGGTTCAGAAAGTATCAATGGACTTTGAAAGCAGTCATGGGAGAGGAACACTTGGCAGCTCTGGCTTTGGCTTGGTGAACACTGCAGTCGTTACCCATGGAAATACTCCAGGTTCTGATCGTCTTCCAGTCTGCATGACTTGCTGCAGAGGGATGTTACTGGGCAGCTGGGAGGGTGCGCTCCAAGAGAAGGCAATTAAATATTGAGCTCTCAGAAGTACTCTAGGCATAGCTCTTGGATGATGTGCTTTTGAGAGATGTACAAGTGAACAACATGCGTTTATATGAATCGCTTTTGCTTATAATCTTGAATTGTTCTAGTTTTGGCTAGAAAAAAAAATGCACACAAGAGAGAGAGGTGGTAAAAAAGTACTGATCATAGAATCCTAGAATGGTTTGGGTTGGAAGGGACCTTAAAGCCCACCCAGTCCCACCCCGTGCCGTGCATGGGCAGGGCTGCCACTCAGCAGCTCAGCTGCCCAGGGCCCCATTCAACCTGGCCTTGAGCGCCTCCAGGGATGCGGCACCACAGCTTCTCTGAAAGGCCACAGTGAGGTCTTCCCAAAAGCCTTCTCTCCTCTAGGCTGAACAACCGCAGCTCCCTCAGCCTTTACTCAGAGGAGAAGTGCTGGACTTTGTCCATCTGAGAAGTCTAAATCCTGCCTCAGTGTTTCCTTAAAATGCTTGGGCTCTCTGAGGAGCTGTGGTGCAGTTGGTTTCTGGACCGCAACGTGGGAGATCGTGACTGTCTCACTGTTGGCCAAGCCAGGCTGCTGCTGAGGCTGTGCTTTCACCTGTGGAAGCAGGGGCATGAGGAAGGTGCCTGAGGCTCAGCATTTTGGCTGGAGGCTTTCTTGAGAGCAGGGACTTCCCAGGCTGGGCCGTGGGGAGGGATGGGAGAGGCATTGTGTTCCAACTGGGCAATGCACCTCGGGTGGCAATAATTCCATCATTTCCGTTCTGAGTGGGATGCGAACCATTTGGAAATAAAACCCTTCTATTTAGCTTTTTAAAACTTTGCAGATAGGAGGTTTCTGCACTAGTATCTTCTAAATCTTTCTAAACTAAAAATATCATCAGGCTTCGTTGGTTACCAGCAGAAAACAGCGACAGAAACCACAAGCTCCCATTGTTTTCAGCAGCTCTGTAATTTTGTTAACCGTTCCTCCCTCCCTTCAGCGGAATTTCAGGCTGTTCATCTCTGCAGTTCTACATCTGTTCTTGGTAGTGTATCTCCTCTCCCCATCTGGAGTGGCTGTTTCTTCAGGACATGGGCCTGGCCCACCTGCACTGCGTGTCCCAGCTGGAGCGGGCCCAATAGGCCCAGAGGTGCCTTCCTACCTCAGCAACTCCATGGTCCTCCCTGTTGCTTTGGAACGTACGCAGGCCATCTGCCATCTACAATCCCACTCTTTCCCAGTAGCCACTACTGCTGCTCTTGCTATTTGCCCTGAGATTTTACACTGGGGTCTGTGCAATGCTTTTGTTTGGTTTCTAGTGAACGAAAGCTGTCCTTCGGGCACATTTGGACCAGAGGTCTACAGCTGAGGCACCGAGTCTGGGGCTGCAGGGCCTCACAGTGCAGCCAGTGGGTAGGAACGAGGTTTCATAGAGCCCTCTTTCTTTGTGTATAAGTTTCACCAAAGGGATGTGTCTGAAAATTCTTTTCCCCCTTCCTTTCTTTCTTCTTTTTCTACAAAGTTTAAAATGGCAGATGGATGAATAAATGAAGTTCAGGTCCTCCTCCCACACCCCCACCCTTTCCCCAAAGGCGCAACCTGGGACAGACTTCAGTCTCAGTGATGTTGGCACTACTGTTGCTGTGAATGCTCAGTCTCTCACCTCTCCAAACAACTTTTACCTTTTTTAATTTTTTTTTTTAATGTTGTTTCAGTGTTTTTAATGTGGAGACTGGTGCCAAAATCTGCTGGCATCGTGGGAAGGTGTTATCTCCTAACAAACTCCTCTGCCTCCAGGCAAAGAGGCTCCGTATCATGTGGTTGAAGCAACTCGCTGATGTTAATTCATTTGAAGTCATTACAGACTACTCCAAAGATGCCACTGGCATTTGTGAGTTGCTTTGGAAGATGATTAGCAAAGCATTCCGTGTATTTGTACTTTCTGGGGCCCATGTAAATCAAACTGCTGTTCCCAACGCCACAAATACCAATTTGCAATTATGGGGCTCTATGGAATATAGACAGCTATGGGTATGGGGTAGGAAACCAAACCTTTGAAAACCGTTTATTAAAGTGAATGCGGAATCATAGAATGGTTTGGGTTGGAAGGGATCTCAAAGACCATTCAGTTCCAACCTTCCTGCCACAGACAGAGTTGCCAGGCACTAAATCAGGCACTAGATCAGGTTTCCCAGGGATCCATCCAACTGGGTCTTGAACCATCCAATGCAAAGCACAACGCATGGGTGCTGTCTGGTGAGAACACCCGGCCTAACCAGGCCCAGGTATGTGCTGGATTTAAGGAGTGTCAGAGGTGGAAGAGATGGCTTGAATACTAGTAGATGGTAGATAATTGTGTTCAATGCCCAAAACTGCTGTTCTGGCAGCCTGCTATGTGCACTACAACTGGTACGGAGCAGGCTGCAAACCTGAATAACACCTGGGTTAAATCTAAGTAGCATATCCCAACCTCTCCAATTAACAAAGGGTAACGTACAGAAGCAATGCATAGGAGCCTGCTTGTCTGTGTGCACCTCATGTACAGGACGGGGAGGAGCTGGTGCCAAAAAAGATCTTGGCTGGAGAAAAGATCCTGGGATTGAGGAATCTGCAGGAGATGAATGTCTGGAGATGCCCAGGCCTTCTTAATTAGCAGCTTTATGTCCCAGAGGAAGACAAAACCAGAACCATTTGACACATCCAGATGAGAAAACAATAATTTTACTCACTGTCACTGGTGGAAAAGAGTCTGGGTTGTTCAGTTTTGTTTTTTTTTTTTTAACTTTTATTTATTTTTTCTAGAAAAAGCAAAAAAACTCTGCATGGTAGAGTGTATGGTATGCAATTTCAAAACAGAACAGGTGATATGGAATGGATGATTTCCCGAACTACTTGAAGTTGAATCTAAAATCATTTGTAAATCAGCACTCGTTACCATGTAAGACAAAGGCAAACGATCAACTTTTTGTTTGTTGTTTGGTACAGATTTCCTCTGTCACTTCAGCCTG
>PPHD01016585.1:0-10077 GCA_002909625.1 Bambusicola thoracicus
TCACAACCCTTCTGCTTCTTGCAGTTGTCTGCACGTATTCCCTACCACAGCAGTCTGTAGCCTCAAATATTAAGGTATCAAAACGCATACTACAAGCAGTTCTTCCCCCAGTTTGGTGATCTGCAACATCCATTTGCCCTATTTCCTGTGCATGCATCCCTACTGCACGTGATCAGCCCCATCAGGCTGGCAAACCCCTCCCCACAGAGACATCTACACTGCATGGGACAAATCCAGACATTTTATTCTGCTTAATAATAGTTGGTATTTCTATTGGCACACAGTTGCTTTTGTTCCCACCAGCAAGAAGGAAGAAGAGACCATTTCCCATACTTTGAAAGGCGCTAAGAAGGGACAGGCGTTAAAAATAACTGTGTAAGTGTTTCTAGCAGATACATATCTGATAGCAAACAAATCATATCACCAGAACTGCTAAAAATCCAATTTTTCCCCACCTTGTAAGCATGCAGATGCAGAGCAACGATCAATGTGCATTGGGTACAGCAACAAGATGTTTCTTACCAGCACGATTTCCCACAAACTGAACACAGAGGGTTCAATCTCAACCCTATGTCATTCTTAAGCCTCTGAGACAAACGAGGGCAAATTTCACCTTAGAAGAGCACAGGCTTTCGTCAGTCTAATCATAGGTTCCACAGAGGTAAACACATACTGCAGATACCCTGCATTCACTTAATATCACAGCAAGGACAGTCACTGTGTCTCAGCTGTGAAGATTTTAGAGTTGCGTACTCTCAGATAGCTCACAAATATCCTGTCCTTATTTTTTTCAGACTGGTGTAAAAGGCTGGATGGTTTCACTGCTGCTTTTTCTACCACGCCACAGTAAAATACCTGTTCCACATCCTTAGTGTTTTCAGCACTAACAAAGCAATTCAGTTACTCTTCTGTTCAGCACATAGCATGAGTTTTCTATCAGACTTCAGTGAATATTACTTTGATCTCTGTGGACATCAACTGTGCTCCATAGGGAATACAAGGGCATGTTAGGCACCTATGCACATTAGCTAAAAGAAGTAGACCTTCTACTTTATGCAAAAATGTAACGTGTGATAGCTAACGCACAGCATAGTATTTTGCTTAGAAATACTTTTCCAGACCTGCTTCTTCCAGTTCTATGAGCACTTGAAATTACAGTGAGAGCTGTACGTTCTATCAGAGCCATACTCCATGTAAGATCAAGTCCTATTCCTGACAGAGCTGGAACGAGAGGCAAGGGTCAGTAAGATTCACTCAGGGATTTCATATAACATAATAGGCATAAAACAACATAGTTCTGGCTGATAAAAATCTTGCTACAAGGTCATACAGCAAAGAGCAATAGATTCTGATCACTGTAGAGGAGATGGATGTTTCTGCAGGAGCCTGTGAAATTCGGTCATGCACAAAGCGTATCAGAACAGCTGAATTGTTAGAATGAGCATCTACAACAAAGTGACTCAGATTTTACCTCAAACGTGAAGTTTTGAAGTAAACACAGCAGAAGTCTTTCACCTTTGGGAGAGCAGATGAATGAAAAACAAAAGGTATTAGCTGAAAACTTTGGGTGCAACGTTCCAACAGAAATCATATTTAAGTTTTCTAAAACTGCTACAAACAATACTGGAGATGAAAGTAGGAAGGAAGCCAACTGCCAAAGAACACCACAAAGGATGGTGAAAGCCTCCATGACACAAAGTCATAAAACTCAACTTGCGCTTGATCGTAATTGTCAGCCATACTCCTTTATGTTTGTCAAATATAGTCTGGATTTTACTGCAGTTCTCAAGTTTCTGCCAAGCTTTGTACAAAACTTGAACCTCAAATGTAATGAAAGAAGGTTGAAAGAAGAGATCTGGCAACAACCTTTCAGGTTTTATTCAAGTAGTGCTTTAATTATGGAGGAAAGTGGACCTGGACATCTGTCAGCAGTTTAATATAGTGTCTTCCAGTGCAAACACACCATTTAACTCCTTCAAATCAAATGGAAAGGTTTATTTTGTACTATCACTCAAAAGAATTAATATAATTGTTTTTGCTGGGCACTGATATCAAATAACAGATTAATCAGAAATTAAATCTAATTCGAAATAACGTAAGATCAATCATCTCTTCAAATTTTGACTTCAAGCAGAGAAGTTGAGATCTTTAACAGCTTTTCTATCTTCCTAACTGCCTTTCTTCCTTCTGTCTCCACAAACCTTTTTCCACACATCTCACTTGTCCTTTTTAACCACTTTGAAATTAGTATCTTGCAGATATCTAGTATGTAGTAGAACATCTTTATTCAAGCTGGAGTTATTGGCTTAACCCCGCATGTACTGCCCTGCACAAGACTAGCTCTGTTAAGTTATGGAAAGAGGCCATACAATTTTACAGAGGTTAGGAGAAAGCCTTCCAAAGTCATTATTTACTGAACACTGGAGAAAGTCACATGTCCACTTAGGAATAAATGAGGATGGAAAAGAGCTTGCAGTCAGTACCATTTCTTTTCCCATACTCAAACACAAAAACAGTTATCTGCCATATCATGGAAAACAAGAACTACATTTCACTTAGAAAAATCTGTGTGAGCAGAAATGCTCTTCCATATGGCAGTGGTGGCATCTTGATTCACATCAGCAGTGTCCGCTCTTGGTGATTTGACTGAGTCTTGATTGGTTCTGTAAGCAACCTAAACTATTTTATTTTCCTCCTTAAACTGCATTTCTTCTTGAAGATATTTCCATGCACTTTTGTTGTCCACCCTCTAAAGTGCCTTCCTCTATTCTTCAGTGAACTTTGCATCTCAGCAGGCATATCTTCAGTCTTATACATGTCCTTCCCATCTCCCATATATCTGGCCAGATATCATGTGTGTGAGAATAGCTGTGCCTTCGTTATTTCTTTTTTTAATTGTTTCTTTTCCATACAGTGAATGCCTTGGTCTTCTGATTCATTTCCCTCTCTCCTCAGGGATTTTATGTCGTAATCTGATTTTTGCAGGCAAAAGAAAATTTGTAGGCAAATTCCCAGGGGAACTAATTTTCATCGCCTTTAGCACTTCTGTAATTGATTGCAGCTCTTGTTCGATCACTTTAATGAGGGCGTAGGGAGCTCTTTGTCAGCGGATGGGTTAGGAGATCCTCAGGTTTCTTGATTATGCACTCTGTTAGGAGGACTGTGCAAATGAGCAACAGAATCCTTCCGTTCATCTAATAACACCCAGGATATTCAGATGAGTTTTGCCTCTTTCAGCACTCGTTCCTATAGGCTTCAGATAAGCCAGCCTGCATGGTTGGCAAGCACAGATAGGATGCTAAGCATCCCCGAGCCGTGCAATCACACATCCCCACTCTACTGCTGGAAAAGCAGTCATGATCCTCTGGGCATTGCCCCAGATCATTATATTCTTGGTGCAACAGCAATGGCCTCACCAAGGAGGCCTTTCCTTGCCTGGCAGAGCTGAGCTCCTTCACACCCAGCTGTCATCCAGCTGTCCAATCCTTGCTTCCTTCCCACTGCACAGGAGCTGTGATAATGGAAGATGGGGGGAAGAAAGCCTGTTCTCACCACCTGGCAGGCTCAGATGATACCGTTTCCATGGTTATTTCACACCTTAGTTTCTGTATGAAACGTGCCATGTTTTCTCTCATTGACACCTCAGTGGGACATCCCAGCCGGTAACTCTGCCTCCAACTTTCAGTTACCAAAAGCAGTTACACAAAGTCTCTGCCACTTTTGTCTTCATAACGCAGATCACTGCTTGACTGACTATCTAATCTGAGGGATGCAATGGCTCCTAACTTTCTCCTAACAGATTTAGCACACTTCCAAACCAGTAAGTGATGTAGATGATACACTCAAAGCATCGCATGGTTGGCATCACCAGGCTCTGATATACAGCGTACAAAGATCTGCACGTAAGCACCCATCTTCTGCAAAACCTTTCTTCCTTAAGTGTACATACCATCCCTGAGTGGCCCTTACAGCACTACGGTCAGGGAAGAAAGTGAAACAGAAAAAAAACTTGATGGAAAAGAGCTTGTTCCAAGCAAAAAGAAAATAAGTGCCCAATACTGGATTAAAAACTCTGAAGATCCTGCCCTCTAATGGATGATATGCATCCCTTTGTGATTTATTAGAAGCATAAATTACGGATCATCATGTTACTTTGAGATGCATCCGTTTGTTATTCATTGCACGTGATTCAGCCTATGACAAATGATTCCAGTTTCGAATGCAAAAAGTCTATAACAACTTGTATTATATACTTATAATCAGGAAAAAAAAAGATAGTTTTCTACATGCTTGATCTTTTCTTGGAGGAAAAAAATCTCAAAGTCCCTCTGTGCAGCCCTATCCCCAGCCTGATCTCCACTGCAGCCATCAAGCATACAAACTGACTTTGGCACTACATTGCACTTCTCAGTACTTTATGTTTAATGCACAAATACACCGCAATTGTTAATATCTTGAACTGCTTGAGAAAACGTTTCATCTGCATCCGATGTAATCACAAAGAGCATTTTACACTGAGTGACTGATGAAATAGCAGGACTATTTTGTAATCTTCACAAAGCATCACTAGTATCTGAAAAAAATCACCAGAAGGATATCTTGCATTCTAAAATTCACTCGGAACCATTAACGTGTCTGTACAAATCACTGGCAAAACGCTCATGCAAGAGAAAGAAAAAAAAAACACACATTAAAAACAACAGTTCCTAATGTTAGCTCTGCTCTAAATTATTAAGAGCAGCCAGCAGGACAGAGAGGACTGGCGGTGCAGATGTTTCTCAGTCTTAGCGCAGCCAACGGACTGCAGATTTCCCAACTCTCTTCAGCTGCTTTCAGCAACTTCACATTCGCATTCCAGTAATAGGAGACAGTTAATTCGGTCCGTTGCGCTGCTTTGAAAATTACCACCCTCGACTTGCAAACAAACAAAAACACCAACCTTTAAGCTAATGTCTTTCCCTGTGTGAATATAATAACTTCTCCCGGTGACAGAAATTCTGCTGTGAGTAGTGGCAAGCTTCGCTTTGTTGAAGCCTCCTGCAAACCCACATTGTTTGAAGTCATTACACACAGAGGAGCTGAAGCCTGGTGTTGGTAAGTCATACATTTTTGCTGAAATCGCTGCAGCTGAACAGCAGCATAAAAAAAAGGGGGGGGAAAACGTGGAAAAAAAAAAACTTGATTAAAGATGCACATGTTTCCTTTTTGCATGGACAGATCCTGTTTAAATTTATATCAGCACAAACCGGCAACTGCAACAGTTGTGCGGATCTTCTGGCATGTGTGCTGAGACTTATGCACAAAGCTACCCATAGCTAAACAGCCTCATTGCTACAGAGGCACAGAAATAGCATACATAAGATCTACAGCATATTTAACATTACGTCCTGACCTGTCTTCTGGGCAGACACATCTCTGCAAGACGATGCAGCCCTGCAATTTAATTCTTTTAAGAATACACACATGGCACAGTCCCTGCGCAGTAGTAAAGGGTGCTATTACTTTCTCAAGACAAGTAAAACATGCACACACACTGTAATTTTACTATTAAATTATTTGCATCCTGTCTAATGATTCCACCCAAAAAGTCACTGCTAGAAGCTGCAAAAAGTCTCCGTAGTACTCACAGGTTAGGAAGGACCCCAGGCTCATGCTTATTCAGCTGCAGCACTGCCAGAGCTGTTGACTGCTGTTGCACTACACTCTCCTGGGATGAATCTTGCCTAGGAAAGGCAAGCCCTTGTCACCAGCCCTGCTGGCTCTACATCACTACTCAGAAAAGCAGGTTCTCTGGCAGCTAGTGATCCTTATCTACTCAGATTGTTAAGGGTAAAGAGCCATTTCCTTCTTGCAACATAGCTAGATACGTCTAGAAGTGTAAACCAACTTCAAGGGACCCAGTAGGAGCTTGTAGGAGGACCCAGAGTCTCCCAGCACTCGTTAGAGTGACAGCAGATTTTCCTATTCCCCAGTTGCTGGCTGCTCTGCATCTACTGCTATTGCAATACTCTGCAGAGAAGGTGACCAGATCAGATTCGGGCTTCAGACCTCTCAGTGAGGCCAAAACTTATTTGAGATTTAGAACATAGGAACTCTTCTACTTCCTCAACAACAACAACAAAGAGAGACAGATATTTTTAGTTTTAAAAGTAAGGCATTTTAAAGTTCACGCTTAAACGAAAAAGGATCAGAACAAATATACCAATGCACTATCATGTATAAACACTGAACTCCTAGATCATATCCTGCTAAGCACAGCCCCGGGTAGAATAACAAATGTCATTTTCCAAGTTAACACGGCACGTATAAAAGTAGCCATTACAGTTTCACTGCCATTTGTCACTTGGTGTGATGGGTACAACTACTGCACCAAATCTTTCAGATAGGAAGAACCTCAGCCTGATTAGAAGACTAGAAGCTTGTTTATTCTAGCTGAAAGAACATTATTCTGAACTGCCGCCCTACCTTGAAGAAGAGCAGCTCCTACTGCATCTAAAGTCAGAGCCAGAAATGCAGAGGGGAGATGATGCGTGGGAAAGTAACAATGAGATGCATTTGTCTCATAGTTTAGCCCAGGCCCTACCAAGAAGCCAAGGAAACTATGAAAACCTGTGTCCTGAATGGCTTTGTCCTGGATGTACCCAAGACACTTCTCCCAACAGACATATGTCAATAAGTAGTAAATAGCATTCTGTCCGGCCCTCACTTTAAGTCTCAGACAGAAGCAATGATCCAGGCAGAGAGGAGAGCAAACTAGCAGCAATTTTATAGTCAGAATAAACTCTTATAAATGCCCAGAAAATATAAAACCAGAAGCAGTAACAAAAGACAGGGGCTTGGGTCAACGTACCCTTCTTTCAAGTAATCCATGTCACTTAATATTATTTAAAGTCCCAGAAATGACTGCAACCAGACACGGACGTGACCCATCCCCTTTGATGTCATAGCATATCTCCTGATGTTTCAGAGATAGAGAGGGAGCAAAGACAGAAAAACAGAAACAAAACCAAAGTCCAACCCCTAGATAATTTGTTTTTCCAGAAGTCTGTTACGTACACAGAATAGGAAGCTCTTTGAGAAGATGAATCTTTGACTTTTTGTGCTTAATACAAAACAAATACAAGATGAGTGAGACAGTATGTCTCGCTCTCTCATAACTTAGTCTGATTTAAGTTATACCCATAAAAAAAGCCTGACTCTTTGTTTCCAAGAGTCACGTTTCAGTCTTGGGTTGTTTTCTTTCGTGGCCTAACATACCTTTCTGCATCTTGAGAAGTAAATACAGAATCATTATCCTGTTAGGAAATTTGTTAGGAAAAAAAAAAACAACACATTTCTCACAATACCTCAATAACGAGGCAGGAGCTGAAATGTCAGCCATTTACAACAGCTCAAAATAACCTTTGACATCTGGTCAGTAGAGCCCACAGCAGAGAAATGGCACTGGGGAAGTGCTGTTAAATACTCAAGCAGCGATGAGAGCCTTGAGAAAACCTGCCAGTTCCTTTCTTGGATAATAACTGAAGATAGAGCTTCAAGGCAAAGGAACAGCAATGGTAAAAGAGTCAGAATGACAACTCATAGCATTTCTCAATCCTCAGCTCTTCTCCACGACGACTGTGCCTTGACAAGAGGCAGTCATTTCTGTCATAAGCTATGAATGAGGTAGTTCATTATCAGCAATTTTGCTACTTCCTCTGCTTGGGAAGAAAATGTACCAAAAAAGAACTGCTGCGCTAGTTCTCTCTCCTCAAAACTGCCACACAGAGCACAGATAGATATTAGAAACTTTAAGTTGGATGAAAGAAAAAACAATTCATGTGGTAGAAGCAATGAAAAGGAGATGAGCAGAGGTAAGAACAATCCCCAGTCAATAGAGGGAGATGCATCAATAGAGGGCATCGTACTGCAGGAGCCCTGCATTAAAGCACTCTGCCTGTCATCAGGTCTGGCTGTGGAGACCAGCTGGTCCCTAATGCTTGAGCTGATCACTTCTACCAAAGCAGGTCAGTACGTAGAGGGACTGGTGAACAGATCGTTGGATGGCAGTGCATTAGACCTGAAGCCAAACAGGATGCAGTAATTTTCACCCTGGTACGATCCTCTTTGCAGGAAGAAGTTTGTTCCAGCAAAGTTTCACAAGGAGACTGATCTCAGAGCAGCAAAGCGATCAGTTTCTGTCTAAATTCAAGAACTCCTTAAAAAAAAAAAAATCCAAAACCATGTTTTCTTCATTAAAAACACCAATATCAGGTTCAGCAACAGCACAGGAAAAACTCCAGAAGTCAGCCCAGAAAAATGGAAGGAGGGGAGCAGAAATTACATTTGCAGATCAGGAAGCAGATGCTTCTGGCAGCGGTTCTGCTCAGCCACCAGAACGCCTCGAGGAGGATTACGCAAGAAATAAACTCTCTGTTTAAAATATGTAAACTGATAAAACAGCCTTACTTTGATGCTTGCTCTGCAAGGAGCATTTCAGCTGAATCGATAACACAGCGTTGTTCTCTCACTGCAGCGACACTGCAGCGTCTGCAGAAATATTTTCACATTTCAGCTGTACTGTTTATTCCAGAAAGTGAAAAGTTTGCACTGATTACATTCTGGAGATGTAATCTGTGGTGGTACGTTGCTGCAACCACTCAGGCTTTGTCATGGGATGGATGATAGAGGATTTAGCCTTCTCTAACAAACGGCACGCCAGATTTACGTGCGTATTGTATTTCTCAGTAGGAATGTCTGACTTATTACAGAAACCACAGACAGATCCAGGTGGAGAAGCATTCAGGATATGACAACCACCTATTGCAGATTAGATCAGAAAAAAGGGAGGCAGCAGCTGAGCTTAATATACGAAGAAAAAGTCTGTTTTACTTCATGGTCTTTTCAGCCATTCATTTTAAACAGTCCTAGCACATCTCCGGTAGCTTCGCCATGCCAAAGCTGTTATTTTCAATAATATGAAATCAATGAGGAATGCAGATCTGAAGATCAGTATCAAAAAGGGGAAGATAGGCAAACAAAGGATGTGCTGAGTTGGAGTGCTCTGGGTTTCAAGCAGACCGAGATCCTGCTGAAGCCGATCTCCTTTTGGGCACACCTTCCTCCTCCATTACAATTCCTCTGCCATGTCCAAGGTGCAGTGGGTGAGCAGTTACCCCAGTGGCAGGGCAAATGAGTCTGCATTGTCTTTATGAAAATATTTCTCACTAAAAAATGAGATTTACTTAGGCAATGAGGAAAGAAGACCTGAACACCTGCATTTATCACAGTACATAGCTAGATTTATAGTCAGGATGACTGCATCCTACCAGGGATGTAACAGCCTGACTGCCCTGCTGTGGAGCACAGGCTGCAGCATCCCTTTGTGCTGGCACAGCCAGGCCTCCTTACAGTCACTGTAGTGATCTCAGCCCACAGGACTGCTTGTTCAGCTGGATCCCTGTGACATGCTGTCAGATTTTCCATAGCACCATAACAAAGGCTTATTTATTTATCTATTAAAAAGGAGCGTTAAGAGGTGCAAATATTTGAATTGGCTCCTAAAATTCAGTCTCTAGACTGGAATTCAGACTACTGGGCGAGAGGGCTAGCAAACACCCACCTAACATCTCAGGGTGCTCCAAGCCATTTTGTTCTCCATTTTTGATTAACTTTTTCTCCCCCCAATGGTTTTTGTGCTGAAGGAGCTGATGTGATTTATCAAAAAGCAGCGGCAGATGTCAGCTGAGGAGAAACATCCTTTTTCAAGCACTGAGGGCAGTAACAGCAGCAGCAGAGCTCTGAGAGCAAGCTGTTATTTCCATGCATCAAAACAAAGCTGTGACTGGTGCACAGTGTTCCCACTTTGACTTTTGTAGAGATTCTCCACATTACTTATGTTAAAGTCATTTGAAATAGAGATTGAAGCACGCCACTGTGACATTCTGCAGTGCTCCACTTGGGGAGCAGTGAATGAAAAGTTTCAGCTGCACCACTACAATTGCTTTTCCATTTAAAGTTACCTATAACTTCCAGCTAGAAAAATAAACAACGAACATTCAGAAGCGCTGCCTTCTGTGCTGATACGCACCAGAGCTA
>PPHD01016587.1:0-11703 GCA_002909625.1 Bambusicola thoracicus
ACAGTTAGAAAGTGAGCTTGTATTTAATTAGAGGGGTGAATTCCAAAATGAATTAATTAAATTGAATTAAACTGCCCTGTGGACACTGTTAAATAAATCACTGTGGCTGCCAGTGCTTATTCCATTTCGATGAGTAAAAGCATCTATGTGGGAGTTTTTCAGTTTAACCAATCCACTTTAAAGGTTAATAAGGATTAGCTTTCCTGGGTGTCCTCATCTGTATCAGCATGCAGCCTCCTGGAGGCCAGCCCTCACTTCAGCAGTGCTGGGACACTGCTGTAGTGACTCCCTTGCTGTGGGAATGCTCTTATGCTGCTCAGATCCTTCCCACTCCTTTCCAGCAAGGACAAAGTCTAGACCCAGTTATGTCTAACCACTACTAAACACAGGTGGTGTCAGGGTGTTTTCATACAAACAAGGAGAAGTGGCAAAGACCATGCAGCCTGCCTGTGCTGGAGCATGATCAGGGTTCCCTGGGCACCCCAACAGGAGCAGAGGGTGTGCTGCAGAGCCCTTCCAGAAATGAGTTTCAGTAAGCCATGAGACATCATGGAAGAATGAAAGGGAGTTTCAAAACAGCCTCACTTTAAATAAAAAACATACTTTGGCAACACTACTTGAAATGAAAGCTGACGTGTTTGACCATCATATTGACATGTTCATCAAACCACTCGACAGACTGCAAATATCCATGCAGACTCAGTGCCAGACATCAGCACCACCAACCAGATGTGAAGCAGACCACAGCTGGGCCTGTTTGCTTCCCCAGCAGGGGTGGGGAGAAGCTGCTGTTGCTCTAGTGGGGTCATGGACCATCAGGAGTGCCCCAGCTGTCCCTAGCACTGAGATCTCGGCATATCATTTCCTTGTGAGGGGGTGGTTTACTCTGTCTCTTTTGGGATGGGGATTTGGCCATTGGAAAAAAAATGATAGGGAGAGTGTTGAAGTGGGAGCACGAGTGGTTTTAGAGTGGGGAGTGGCATTCTGAAATACCAATCCTCTGCAAATATTTCTTATCACAGAAAAGCGTGAAGCCGTGAAGCCGAGCGTGTGTTTGCAGGATGTGAGTGCTCCAGCACATTCCTTGATCAGATGTCTGCACCTCAGGGAAATAGGCTCCTAGCAAGATTTTACACAATACCAGTTCAAAAGACTTCTATAAGAGCCACTTCAGACTTGTTTTAGTTGAAGAATACTTGTGCCAATTAATTCACTTGTGAAGAGATTGCCAGGAAGCAAAAGCAATAGCTAGTCCAGTCCCAAGAAGCTTGAAAATCTGCTATGTATGTATTTATATAATGTCTGCGTGCAGGTGCCAAGACATAGCTCAGGGCACCAGCACAGGGATAATAGACTTGACTACCACAAACGCTGCGAACAAATATGGTTCAAAATCTTAGGAGAAAGTTTACAAAGGTCCCATTTTTTCACCACATTTTCTAAATGTAGCCGATTCTGAGGACTCAGCACCCGATGCAGATCACCAGGTATGCCAGAATGTGCCGTTAATCACTGGCTGCATTCAGACGGCTCTGAGCAATGCTGAAACACCGTGAGACATTCTTCAGTGGCCCAGTTAAAGTAAAACAGAGGCTGATCTCAGAACAAAGGGCCTGTCAAGAAGCAATAATTTCCTGAGGACAGAGTAATACAACCTGCTTCATTCTTGGGCAGCTAACGGTGTGTGACGGTGTCATCCAGCTCCTGCTAAAAGCAAATGCACCAAGCCAGGGCTGCGGGAGGTTGCACTGCCAGCCAAGCAGGCAGCTGCTCCAATGGCACTGTTCTCATGTCCACGGCTCCTTGCATCCACTTTGTGTGATAGCTGAACCGTGGTAGGTCAGCTACTTTCTTTGTACATCTTTTGAGAGAAAATAAGATGAGTTTGAAAAGTAAAGGGAATGGGAGCAAGCTAAAGAGAAAGGAAAAAGAGAACTCAAAATGCTGATTCTGAGGGAAAAAGCAAACCTTTTCATCAACACTGGTTTCATGATTAGTGAAAGGAATGCAAATAGTGTTCTGCAAATATTAATAAGCACTGCAACTCCAGTGATGGAACAGTCATGTGAATGTATTTCGTAGAATCATAGAATCATTTGAGTTGGAAGGGACCCTTAAAGGCCATCGAGGCCAACTCCCCTGCAGTGAACAGGGACATCCACAGCTCAGTCAGGTTGCTCAGAGCCCCATCCAGTCTGACCTTGAGTCACTTCAGGGACAGAGCGTCCACCACCTCTCTGGGCAACCTGTTTCAGTGTCTCACTTTTTCTAATGGATCAAAAATACCTTCCTTACCACAGATTTATCTCACCACTCGCTTAGGGAGAGGGAAGTTTGAACCAAAGTGTAAGAACTGAGTTGAAGAATTGTGGTCAGTAAGCTGTGGACTTGTTCCTGGGCCACCAAATGGTGGCACAAGGGTTGGGTGATGCATGGCATAGAGTCAGAGAGATGGAGTGAGGTTCCAGTGTGACTGCAGAGGGCTTTGCTCTCTCACACATTTCCTGCGTGATGCTGAGTGCTCTCTTTATGTCTCACCATCTCACCCTTGGCTGCTTGTTTGCTTAAACTGAAAATTCTTCCATGGATCTGTATCTTTCTGTGCATACTCTGTTAACCTCTTTCTTAAATTTATTTGTTGCTAGGAATCCCTTGGTTTTTATTAACTTTGAATTTGCATAATAAGAGAGACTGAAATTTAGAGTGCACATAAGGAAAACATTTTTTATCATAAGGGTAGTTGGGCACTGGAACAGGTTGCCCAGAGATGTGATGGGTGCCCCATCCTTGGAGACATCCAAGGTCAGTCTGGGGGGGTCTCTAAGCAATCTGACCGAACTGTAGGTGTCCCTGTTCACTGCAGGGGAGTTGGTCTGGATGGCTACAGTGGAAATGCTAAGTCAGGGCTTGAAGTAATGAGTGAGATTTTTGGGCTGCAGCTGTTGTTCTGCTTTGACCTTTTGGCAGAAGTGTTTTGCCCTGTCTCAAATGAAAAGCAACCATACATCCATCAGTCATAAACTTCTGGAATAAAGCGTGATGCACCCACCCTGCAGGCAGCGTGTGGATTCAGGAGCTAGTGCAGAGGCAGCAGTGCTATTCATAGCAATTGCAGATGTAGCATTGCTCTTTGATGAGCTTCCAGGTGGACAGCTTGCACATCAGGCCCAAATCACAGGGAGCAGCAGGTTTTCACCTGTGTGGGCTGCCCTGAGGAAGTGTTTCATGGTAATTCACAGAGGATTATAAAATATTGCCCCAAACTCTGCATGCAGTGCGTGACTAAGGGGCAGAGCAAACAGAATTTGCCCTTTCTGAAAGCTGCAGGCTTTCTTCTTGCCCTTGAAATCACAGCCTTGGACCAGCTATGCAGAAACATAACTTAATGCTTTTAATTTCTTGTGCAGTGTTATGAAGGGACAGCTGAGAGTGGGTAAATTTAATAGTGGAATGAAGTGGAGCCCTGCTGCAGTGCTCTGCTCCTGCAGCCCTGTGGCATCTACCAAAGAGCTCTTGTATACTACAGCTCTTTGAGGGTTTATGGAAAAACATTTTAAAAAGAAAATGCTACTCCCTCACGTACAGTCTGTCTGGAAGTGGAGGTGGGGGCTGAATTTTTGAAGTTATTGAAGAAGATTGCTGACCTCCTGATTTTCAGTGGGAGTGAGATGGTGGATTACACACTTCCCTCTGCACCCACTGCATCTTATCTACACCCTTTGTATTTTAAAATCCTGACCCTAGGCCCTTGCATGCTGTTTAGACTTACTTTGCTAAAGATAAAAATAGCACACAGAAGCTATTTCTGTCATTTGCAAAGCAGTTCAAGCATATTTCTGCTTGAATCCTCAGGCGTGTGTTCCCTTCTCTCATTCTTCACTCCTTCCTATCGCACAGGATCCACACTGTTAAGTCCATATTTTGCAACTGCATTTTTCTTCCTTTCAGATTACCCTTATCTGTTGTACCAAAAAAATCCCTTTAGCTGCCTTCTCCGGTCTTTCACTCTCATCTTAATGGGCATATTTGCATAAATGTTTCTGTGGTGCTGTAGGAATCTTTACAAAGCATTGGTTGGTGGAAGCCAGTCGATTAGTTTCAAAAGTTATAGAAGATTTTACACTTCTTTGTAAATGTGTCAACAGCATCATTCACTAAGCAACATTTTGAATACAGAAGAGGTTAAGTGAAGGAAAGTCAATCTTCAGCAAGGGTGTTTATTTCTCTTTGTATTAGAGGCATACTGCATTAAAATATATTAAAAATGAAAATACAGCAGTATGTGCATTTGCATATATTTGATATGTATATTTGCACGAACTGTTCTAAGGTTCTTTCAGTCACTATAATATCTCTCAAAAGAAAACACTGCTACTAAAATGCAAAATGTTAAGTATTGACTATAAATAGCATGTTATGAGAAACTTGATAGGAAAAAATAACACAAAATAAAGATACCTCAATGCTCTAAAATGACAAGAAATATACTATTCCAAATGGCAAAATTATTCGTTTCTCCTCTTCTTTAGCTTTATATCCTACTCTTTTCCTGTAAATTACAAGCAGCAAAAAGTAATGCTTCCTGTGTCCTTAATTCATTATCTCATCATATCATATCCAATAGGGAACATTCACCACCTTCTTCAATAAATCTTCCTGAGCATAGCATAATGAAGACAACAGGGCAAGCTGCTTGCATAAGCCGGTTAAAGTCAAGCTCGGAGGTTGGGGAGGTAATTAATGCCCCTTCTTTTCTCCTGTTGAAACTTCTCTGGGGAAGCTGCTTTAAAAATAGCCAAGGAGGAGGGAAGTGGAGTGCTTTATAGCACGTTTTAAAACAAAATATTTGGTGTGGAACGACAATATTAAAGCATGAATCCATTTTTAAAATGCAAAAACAAAATGAAACATCTGTTTTGACTTAGCGCCATTGAATTTTGGCATTTGGAAATTTAAAGATTTCGACTTTTGGATTCCCATGCTTTTTAGAAAAACAGGCTCCTCCTTTTCCTCCTCCAACTCTGAAAACTCAAATCTGGAAAATATTTAAAGCCACATGTAAATATTCTCTTTTTCCCTTGCTTCCCTCCCACCCCCATTTTCCTGCTGATTTCTAACCATTTCCAGTTGCCAGGAAGACATGCTGCTAGGCAGAATGGGAAGACAAATCACTTTATGAAATAAATCCAAAAGAATATACAGGTGTTTGGGCTGTATGTATCTACAAGAGACATCTTTTCACATGTCCTGTAGAGATGCAACCTGAAACAAAATGCTTCAAGGTTGCTGTTTCTCTCTCTGGTGTATGTTGGTTAAAATGCATCTCTGGGCTGATCCTCTTCATCACTAGAGCTGAACTGATAAATGTTACTGCTTCCTTGAGGGACTGTGCGGTGTAGTAACTAAATCTGTGAACTGGGAATCATCCACTTCAAATAGGAATAGCAATATTTCTCTTCCTTTGTAGAGTACTTTGAGATTCACAGAGGAAACAGAGGCATAGAGCATGATTACAGGACATATTTGCTTTGCATTTACTGACACTTATTGTACAAAGAGGTTAATGCCTTCATAACCAGGTGCAAAGAAAGAATAAGTGCAACAGCATGGCTTGTTCCCCCCCACCCCCAAGTGTGACTGTTTCTGAAGAAGTTCTATCACTGTTCCTCATTTGCTCTGGCTTCCTGTCTGACAAGTTATTTTTCCACCAAATCTCCTGGCTTTCATTTGTTCACCTGAGTACATTTGGCTTTTCAAAAAGAAAACATCGCTGGGTACTGCCCTGGACACAGATGCACCACAGATATGTAAGTACCAGTAGCCTCTGGGTGATTTTGACACCACCAAACTACACAGACTAAGCATAGAAGGGATCAGAACCTGGTCTCCATGTCATGCCTGCTTCTGAAATACTCTGCCAGGATTTTGAAGTGAGTTTAGTTAAAATGCAGGACAGGATACAGCTCCCTTTCATAATCATCTCATTCCATAAAAGACTGATCACTTGTTTATGACTATGTGGTTTTGATTCTTCATAGTTCTCTGGTTATCTTCTTACTCTCTCTAACCCAGGAAACCTGTTGCCATTTGCTTACGCCAGCATCAGAACTCTTAATGTGCCTTTTGTGGGATCTGGATGGATGCTATCTCCCATTTGGGTTTGCCATTTCTGCATCTCTGGAGAAGTTTCCTTTGAGTATTACTGCAGCTGAATGACTGGCAAGTCAAAGGGAATCAGTGCTGTCTGGAGTACTTCAAGGCAATTTCTAGCTGAGATTACTGTCTGTTTTTTTGCCAAAGAAATTGCCAACATCTTCTTCCAGGAAAGAGCTCACTCTTAGCAGCCACAGAGTAAATGTAAATTTATGTTGCACTAAAAATTTCCTGCTGAGCAAAGATCTTGAAAAGTTAGGCTCTTACTTTGCTTCTCAGTCATTACCACTTGAGTCTTCATATTACATATAAGATTCTAGAAAATGAGGACAAAACTCTTGGAGAGCATTTTATTACTAACATTCCTGGGCTCTCTGTTTGTCTTGAACTGTAGTTGGGGATACTAACCATACTTTTTGCTTCAAAGTCAAAATTATCCCTCTGTGCCACCAATAGTCTTGTGACTGGTAGATTGCAGGAAGGCATTAATCATATTTTCTTTCTTTTATGTGATACACAGGGCTGAAAGAGGAAAATGTGAGACATGGTTTGCAGCTGAGCTCCCTACCAAAAAGTTGTTTCTTTGCTTTACTTTTATGCAGACTTCATGGTTAGTTCCCACTGGAGTGGTGTTTCAGAGTTAATTGATTTTCATTCAGACAAAGGTTATTGTGCTGTGACAGTCATTCATTCATTAGCTGTCTAAAGACAGATAGCTATACTAATGGCTATCTTGTTCCAGGGAAGTTTGTGTCTTACAAGTCAATTCAGTGAGCCAAGATTCAATCTGCTATTGTATGAGTATTCATAACAGTGTGGACTTTGCAAAGGCACTCAAAAGAAAACCTGCACCGTAATGACTGTTAAACAGATAATACAGTGGAAACTGTCATTTCATCTGCAAGTTATTGGCAAGTAGTAATGGCTTGTATTGGTGGTAACTTTCCTTCAAAAGTTGAAATGTTGCCTGATGCTGGATGACACCAACATCTAAAGCAGGAGCATCAACCTACTTTGCCATTTAATACTTCTAAATATATTAAAAATAACAGTAAAACAGCAATTCGATATAAATTGTCTTTCACATTCTGTCCATTGAAATCACAGTGTTTCAGTAAGAGACGGAGGTCAGGATTTTGCCTACAGTCATGACTTACCTTCAGAAATCAGTTATTGCTCTCAGTGAGTGTCAGTAAAGGCTGCAAGTGGACTAGCTCTATGTTAGATAAGACTACCAGAGTAGACAAGGAGGAATTATTTCAGAAACAGTAGTTAAAACATTCTCCATGGGTTTTCTTTTCACATGGTGCAACCCAGCCCTCAGCACATCTGTTGCCTCACCAGTGTTTTTCAGTTGGCAGTTCTTATATAGGTATGTTCCAGTTTTGAACAGAGAACAAAAACTGGAAATATGGCAAAAGTACATTTCCAAATCTGGAAATTAATTCTGCTGGATTGGTAGCCTAATGTGGAATAAGGTAGAGCATTTTTTTTTATATATTCCAATTTATAGTGCTATAAATCTGGTAGGTCTGCTCTGCATAGATAATGCATATTTTCAAGACAATTAAAATTGACAGAAATACAAAATAAGTTTCTGATTTTAGGTATGAACTTAAATATATTGCACCCTCAAAATCTTGCTACAGTCAGATGCACACCAGTCACGCAAATGAGAATAACAATACTTGGTGAACTGAACATAACCTTCAATTAACTGTTCAATTAACAGACAACTGTTTGTGCCCATCTTCATAACATTCGACAGCTTGCTTTGTGAAAATTATAAGTGAGTATTAGAAAAATGTGGAGAGTCTGTGCTTTCTATTCAAAAGGCTTTTAAAATCTGAGTGCTTCAAGTCTTGAAAAGCCAAGGCTGGAATCTCAGGTATTCCTTCTTGTGCCATTGTTGCGTTTGAAAATATGAGCTGTGTGAGCAACTGGGTGTTTCTCTGTCTGGTTGCACTGCAATTTCCCCATTACAGTTTTTTCTTTGTGTGCACTAACACTTCAACTGGCCTATTTCTAATCACATAGGCAACATACTTTCAAATTAACTATCTAATCTAGATCATTTTCCTTTGTTAGGCTTGTATCAAATAGCTAGAGAGCCACTGTTGCAATGAAGAAACTAAAAAATGAATAACTACTGAAATAAAGACCAAGTTATCATCAGGTCTAAATAAATCTGTTGAACACCTCCGTCTCAGAAATATCAACTTTAAAGACTTAATCAAGCATGCATTTGTTTGCTTTACTCTCATTATCAGCTCTGTGTCAGTCACTGAATGGAACTGCTCCTTGAAGTGGAATCAGGCAGTCCTTCATGGGCTTGCAGGAGCCTGTAGGATCAGAGTCTCAAATGTGAGGTGTTATGTTTTGTTTCAAGGAGAGCAACGTGAATAAACTGTAACCACAGAAGCAGTTAATTCGCTTCCTTTGGCATGCAGGCAAGAGCCTAGATGTTTCATAGTCCCTGATTATTAAGTTTTTGTCAGTTTGGTGAGTGGATGATCTGTAATGATGCTGTTATACTTGGGGTACATGGTGTACATGGGTGTATATAAATATGGTACATGCCTGCACAGCCCACTGACTGGGATATAGGACTTATATTGATTTTAGACTCACTGTACAAAGTAACTCTAAGTTTATGATCAAAACCCAATCCCTCCCAGGTTAAAAAAAATAAAAAAAATCAAGAAAAGACAAAACAAACTTCACCCACCCATGGTTTTGTTTTTCCACTACTCAGAGCAAAAACTGCTCAGTAATGAACAGTACAGTGGGTAAGAGAAGTGAGAAACAAAGAGAACTTCAGATATCATCAAGGAATAAAAAGGAAGTCCTGAAGGATTATTATTGAGATTTCAAGAGTGAGCTCTGACTTCACATACCTGTGCAGTGAATATGTATGCACCTCCATGAACAGATTTTTTACGCTTTCTACAACAGAACTGGGAATTAAATCACTTTGGAAAGCAATTTATGGGGTTTTGTGAATGTCAGCGTTGAAGATCCTTGCTGTTCCTGTGCTTGACCAAAAAAATTAGCATCGCCAATGCCTGAATAGAAGCAACGCAGGATATTAAGAAAACCCTGCTGAAACCTTTTCAGGGTATATTACTTAAGCTGTGAATCAGATGAGGAACTTGTCTAAACAGATTAATTTCAACATTATACAGTTTGTACAAAGTCATTATGATGTACATATACGGTACCACAGCCAAAGTGTTTTTGTTCTTTGAAAGGCTCTATTAGAGGTAAAAATGTGTAGAGACAAGTCAGTTAGCTGCTTGATTAGCGCCCAGGAGACTGCAAGCACTGCAGACTGCTGCTACTGACCTATGAATGCCACACTGTGCTGCATTTGCTGGCAAAAGACACAGCCTCTTGTCAAAACATCTCATCAAAAAGGAGAAAGTTCTTGCTTACTTTTTCTTTTGATGGAGATTTGGATGATTCAAACTCCAGACATTTGAAGAAAATAAAAACGTTTGAATGCCTGATGAATGAGTCACAATGTAATTTTGGACCTGTCTGTTGGCATTACAAAGCATCCATTGTAGAGAAGGATTTCCTGATCTTAAAAATGCTACCAAACTGTTGGCTTATAACAGCAAGATTTTTTTTTTTTTTTTTTTTTCAAAATCTCTGCCATTAAAAGTGTCCTTTTAAGCTCTCTGTTTGAGGCACACCTTGTTTTTCTGTCAGGCGTTCTCAGAAGAATTTACTCTGCATTTTCACTGTTGGAAGTATTGTTAGGCAGCTCTGTAGCAAGAAAGAAGCAACAGTCAGCTTCTCATGGAGTGCAGGCAGAATGATTTGGAACTTGCCACCTGGAGATCATTACTCCAAGCCTCTTGAACTTCTGCCTTAAATTCTCTTTCAAATAAGTCTTTAAACTCTGGGATTTTGTTTTTACAGTAGTCTACATTTCTTAGTTTTAAAAAAAGAATAGATCAAAAAGTAGAATGGTTACCTATTAATGAAAGCATTGTAAAATTAATAAAAGGAAGCAACAACAATCAATTAGCTGGAGCAAAATTTCATGAAATGTTGCCCATATATTCTAACACAAATGAAAAACATCCAGGATCTCAGTGTTCCTTATAAAACTGCTCAATGGCTGCTCAGAGTGTCCTGCTTTTATTTTGCACTTCATTTTTACGCTTAATGTCTATTCATTTATGCATACATGTATTTTAATTCTGACAGTCTGGTATTTGGTATGTTGAAAACATCTGCGCTGGATAACTTTAAACATGTCTTTCTTGTCTGTTTTTCATTCTCAAGAGAGAACCAGAGAAAAAGGAAAAAAAAATTCTGTTTGGCTCTTCCACCATAAAAATCACTGATGTCTACTCAAAGGTAAATTGAATCATACCCCACCCTCCAGGTTTACTACTTTAGAAGACACTGAACCTAATATGCCATGTTTGCATAACATTTTAAACGTTAGCTACACTTGATTTCTGTGATTAGTTCAAACTTGGGATGTTATCTGTTTTTCTTTTTATGCTTATAACATATTTTTATACTTATAACAAATACTTGTATTTTGTTTACACTGTAATATCTACATTCATACGTTTATCATCGTAATTACTAGATTTATTAATAACATAGAAAATAAGCCTCTTGGGGCCAAAACTTGAACTTTGGGGTAACTTGAGCAATATTTGAATTTGTTTATGTTAGCAGAAGTTTGCTCCCTTGCTGCAGTAGCTGAAATGGCTGGATATTGCTTCTTAAGGAAAAAAATACCAAACGGTACATGAACCTTAAAATGCTATCACAGTTAACCATAGTAAATAGGTATTCTATCTACGGATTTCCAAGTTTGGACTAATTTCCAGTTCAAGACTTCTAACAGACAAGTGGTTTTGTAAGATCCATAGCTCAGTCATGCTCATAAACACATTCACAGGCTGCCGTTTCAAATACATGAAAGACAATGATCAAGATGAGATACATTTATTTTATAACACTCTTTCAGTTTTTGAAAAGTGTGCTATGAACTCAGGAATTTTAATAAGGGTCAGTGCTGTCATTTCATTACAAAATGAATTGGTAAGGAAAAAGAAAAAGGGAGAAGTGTTTCTTCTTGACGTGAATTCAGTATATATTGCATTCATCCATGAAAAGAGTTTGAAAATGATATTACCTCTCCCTCATACATCAAAGGAAGAATATTCAAGTAAGCTTTTCTTTAAATCAGTGGAAACACGACACAAAAGTATTTCATCTTTTCCTCCACAAATAATTATAATTCTAAGCATCTTAAAGTCTCGGAGAAGCCATAGCAATTCTTCAGAAAAGAGGATTTTTTTAGACAGGGTGAAAGNTCATACATCAAAGGAAGAATATTCAAGTAAGCTTTTCTTTAAATCAGTGGAAACACGACACAAAAGTATTTCATCTTTTCCTCCACAAATAATTATAATTCTAAGCATCTTAAAGTCTCGGAGAAGCCATAGCAATTCTTCAGAAAAGAGGATTTTTTTAGACAGGGTGAAAGGGTGTATGGCAAACAGGTATTGGACCAGA
>PPHD01016588.1:0-15485 GCA_002909625.1 Bambusicola thoracicus
GAAGTCGTTTTGTTGCCTCGTAGTGGTAATTCCTTGATCCTTTTCCCATGTGCTCACCTGGAAAAGAAGGAATGCACTGCCAAGGTTGGAGCTTTGCCACTAATGATGCCACTAATGGCATTAAATCCAATTTCTCATGCAGCCCCTGCATCAGCAGAGCTTGAAATCTCCCCTCAAACTGTGCATTGAAATGACTCCCATGTAGAGCATCTTGCTGTGTTCAGTGGTTTTCTTGAAAGCTCCTTCACATGCACTGGAACTTCTTTTATTCAATTACACTGACACCAAAACATTCTCCAACAGAGTGCTTCCACATTTAAAGTGATCTTCCCTTGTTTTGATTCAGGAGCATGGATTCCAGGAGCATACGTATCAGTGGTCCTATCCCAGCAGCCCTGTCTGCCCACGGGTCATTCCTGTCCCAGGGAGCCCAAAACTGAGCTCAGATCTGGTTCACAGGCCCCTATGCTGAGGAAGCAACCAGCCCCCTCCTCCTGGTAGAGAGCTGCACTTCCATGCTGGATCCGATGGCTGGCACTGAGCAGATGGCTTCTGCAGGGCTGGCAGGGAGTTGTGCTCTTCGTTTCTTTTTTCCTGCAGCAGTCTGGTTGCGTGGCAAGGAGGGAAAATGTATTTTTTCTCATTATAGATAAAACTGCTGTGGCACCTCTGGGGTTTGAGGTAGAGGTGCAGCAGATCTGTGCTGGTAGCCCTGCTCCGTGCTGCAGGTCTGTTCTTTGCAAGAGCTCTGCCCAGGCATCGCAGCACATGCACTATAAATATCTGGTGGTTTGTGCTGTTACTGTAAAAGCATAAATGGTTTCATTAGTCCTCATGAAACATCGAGCCACGGTGAGAAGAATTAGAGTGAGGTGTCAGCGCCTGACCTGCTATTTAACTGCCGCAAACCAGACACGCGGAGCTGTTGTTGGCCACGCAGAGCAGCACCTTGCAAGGTGGACATATAATAAATGCAGATCCTATTTTACTTTGCAGGAATGCAGATTGTGGCTCATACTGGTTGGTGCTTTTAAAGCCCCCTGCTCTGTGCTGCACGCAGGTTATGGAAGATGAACGTGGCGAGGCTTGGAGGGGGTGGAGGCACTGCGCTGTGCAGCCAGGTGTGGGTCAGTAGTGCCCCGCATGGCAGGGTCAGTGAGAAGGAATTTAGGGAAGCTCCAACTCCTGTCCTCCAGGTGCATTTTAGGTGACGAAATGGTCATGTTCTGCTCATGTTTCGGTGCATTTTTAAGAAAAGGTAGGTTCCTGGCAGGCTGAATGCCGTGAAATTGGTTGCAGGTGGAACAAAACCCAGCAAAATTCATCTCTGCCATCCACCTCGCGTTTCAGGATGCAGCAAGGAGTTCTTAACTGCATGGACCAGCTTAAAAAGCCCACAGTGCTCTGTGTGGAGGTCACAGAAAGACACGGATGTTACCAGCAGGATGAAATGTGAAGGTGCTGTTGTTTTCCTATGGGCTGTACTTTCCTGCCTGGAAGAAAAACACGTTTGGCTTTAAAAAGGGAACTTTCTGCTATTAATCGTTTTCTGTGGTGATGTGCTCGTTTTGTTGTGCGCAGTGGCTGTTGTCACAGGTCAGCAAGCTCAATATTAATCATTATTTTCAATCGTGGGTGGAGTCTGTCCTGTCAGGGTTTTTAATTAGCTTTTATGGATGTAAATTCAGGACCTCTTGGGAGCGTGTGTCCCTGCTGTTACGCTGGTTGTGTCCTGTCCACCTCCTTCTGGCCCTGGCCTTTGTTGCAGCATTTTGATGGCAAAAAGACTTATGCAAGTTCATCTTTTTGTTCCTCTGTCTTTGTTTGTGAATTCCTGCCCCAGTCTCGCAGTGTTTGCTGCATTGCATGAGTTCCCAGCAGCCCAGCGAATGCGGCTACCAGCAATCTTTGGCTGCTATTGAGCCTTTTCTCCTCTGCAGCCTGAATGCAGGTGACTTCAACCTCTGTGCTTGCTGCCAGCCCCGGGGTGGTGTTTTCCTAGATGCAGGGATTAGAAAATACATGTATTTGAGGGAAGTCATGGAGATGATCCTCGCGGCAGTTGTAATAGCCATTCCAGATTGCACTGAGATTGAGTCCAGAATGGAGACCGTAAGTGCCGGCCTCATCAGGAGGGGAGGAAGGCAAGCACCTCAGCCTCAAGCAGACCAGCTTTTGTTCTTCCTGCCTCCTGGGCCCCATGAATGAGCACGAAGCGAGCATTCCTGCAGGCGGTGGAGCAGAGATGGCTGCACTAGGAGGTGTTAAGCTTCAGCCAGAGGCAGCTGCACGCTTTTGGGAGCACGGCTCGTTTCTGAGCATCGCTGCTGTCAGCGTCACCTGGAGAGTCGACTTGTGGTGCAAACGCTCGGCTCCCACGATAGGCAGCTCTTTGTGCGGAAGTGGTGCGGGAGGCACCGGGACCGGGTCTGCCTCTGCCGAGCCGTTGGATGGGCAGGCGGGTGCTCCGCTCGCACAGAGGAGAGCATTGAGCTCGTTTCCTTCCAAGCCTTGAGCCCCGGCCAGTACAAGCTTCGGTCTCCCCAAGAATTTCAGGAATGCCGTTACTGAGTTTTTCCGTTGAGCGCTGCAATCAATGGCTGCGGGAAGTGAAGTGATGTGAACAGAGCGTAATTTCAGTGCAGCAGTTGTAACTCATGCTGTGTTTTCCTAAGCTGAAGTAGAATATTACGCCCCGCCGTTGCGGATATGTAGATTAGACACGCATAAATTGAATTAATAGCAGGTTTTGTTTTTTTTTATAGCCTGATAGTGCCGTTAAGGGAACGTGGCGAGTCAAACAAGAATGCATGAAGTTGTCTCCAGTTAAACACCAGACATGCCTTCACACACTTTGGCCCTTCACCGGCATGCCTGCGCCATGGAGTAAGCTGAAGCTTTCACAAGGCAGGGTCCAGGGAGCTGTCTCGTTTATGTGAGCAGCAAAGAAAATGGCTGAAAGAATGGTATTATGGGCTGTGAGTTCTGTGGGCGTTTGTACTGCGCCGTGTAGCGTGGCCTGGCGCATTGATCGAGAAAAGTCACGAAGCTGTTCCTCCTTTAAAAAGGTAAATGAGGAGGACTCGTGCAGTTCCCCACTCCCATATTCAAAATGGTTTACCCTGCATCTGTTTGAAGAGAAATAGGTGAAACCCTCCCGCTGGGCTGCGAGGGATGCGGGAATTCGCACCAGGAGGAGGCGTCCGCTGGAGGAAAGTGCTCTGCTTTGTTCTGCTCATAAGAAGTCCTCAGGAGCACACTTTGCTGCTCCCCCGGGCAGTGCCTCCTCCCTGAAGTGCTGCACAGGGAGCCGAACCACAAAACCCTTCTGAAGTCGTGTTGGACATCAACACGTTCCACTTTACAGCCGTGTTTCTGCGTGCGCTCGCTGGGCTGCTTGGATGGAACACCTGGAAGGGGACAGGTGGATCTTCTGGTGATGCTGGAATAGCACTTTAATGTGAAAATGCTCATTCTGGGGGAATGGATGCCTGGGATTTAAGCACCAGGATGTGATTTTGTTGACAAAGATCTGGGCGCAGGGAGGGCTTCAGGGTGAGGGTGCTGAGGAAAAGCTCCGTGTGCAGGGGTGATTCTTGGGAAAAAGGCAGAAAACAAAGTGTGTGCAACCTGCAAAGCTTGGAAGGCCATGTATGGGAAGGCTTATTATCTTCCTGTATGGAATCAGCCTCTCTGCAAGCCCGAGCATCAGCTGCTCGTTTGGCAGGTTTCTGCCATTGCAGAACTTGTTTTAGTCAACTGGTAGAAATTCATATGCAACAGCTTGAGCCGAAACATATCCGTGTCTTCAAATAGGGGGGGAAACTCCATCATGATTCTGCTAGCAAGCCTTCGGTTTGAGATGTGACACCATGTGTGATGAGGAATGTTTGAGACCTGGCTGCTCCATGGCCTTGAGCTGTGCTGCATCCCACTGATGGGAAGGCTGGGGTGCTCATCCAGCTGCCAGGAATGGGAGCATCACCTGGATACAGGGCTGATGGCATCGAGTGCCTTTCAGAAGGATTTCCTCTCATTTGGCCTATTTTTGGGGGGTTTTAGTTGCAAAGTAAGACCTGCAAAGGTCATTGGAGAAGTTGGGGATTATAGATGTAAAGCCCTTTTAATCTTTTCCAATAAATAGCTGAGTAGGAAATAAATCTGTTGGGAGCTCAGAGCTGAACTCTAATATTGAGCCTCAGCACAAAATGTATTTGTAATTGTGATCCAACATACAGACATAACAACTGGAAATTATCTTGTGTATAATTGTCTTTAAGTGCATTTGGCTTACAAGTAAAGGTGAACAATTATCAGGACAGGTGTAATAAGTGAAGCATTAATTGTACCTGGCAGCTGGGCTGCTTCAGTCACCATGAGCCAGACTACTGAAGTGATTTAGGCACAGTTGCAAACACCAGTTTTCAATTAAGCTGCTTTGAGATGCAGCTCTTAAAGGTTCCCAATGGTTATTGTGCTTGGGGATCGCTTTTAAGCAGTGGTAGATGGCTCTCTGCATTAGGTGCCTCAGCAAGGTGCAGTTTTAATGAAAGCTTTGCACAGTGAAGCCTTAAGGCATTTAGATTTGGGAAAGCATCAGCGACACATTGAACCGATGGTGTCTGAAATACTGAAGGTCCTATGGGTTTTGTCTGCACGATGTATGACGTTGTCTAACACCTGGGCAGCCTTCAAAGCGTTTTTCCCCTAATTCCATATGTAATTAAAAAGCAGCTAGCTCATTGAAAGTTAGTCTTGTTGGAGCAGTCTACTTTTATATCCATTTAAATGAATGAAGTGTAGCCTTATTGCGGAATGTAATAACTTCAAATGTTAAATCTCTTGTATAGCTGACGCTTTACTTTTCAACAGCGTTCATCTGACCTGAATCCCAAACTGAGAACGAATGCGGTCCCCAGAAGCTCACCCTATTATCTCATAGCCCATTCCACTCACTTTCTCCCTGTGTTGTTCATTAATTTATTCCAATATTACAGCAGTAGCAAAACCCTGGAGGTCGGCTGGTGGTGATGCGTGCGTCCATAAGGAAAGGTGGTGGCTTTTCAGATGCAGTGATGCCGTCTCATTCTTTCAACAGGCTTTTGGAAATGCAAAGACAGCGCATAACAACAACTCCAGTCGCTTTGGCAAATTTATCCAAGTGAACTACCAGGAGACGGGCACTGTGCGAGGGTGAGTGGCAACGGGATCCACAGCATGTATTTTTAGGATATGTAAACGTTATGAAAAGGTTGGTTTATCTGTGCTGCACATCAAAGCGTGAATACAGCCGAGATGGGTTTAAGCCAGTTCAGTTCTCATTCATCATAACGTCAACTTTATAATTAAGCCAAAATGTAATTTTTTCCTCTTAAGAGAGCAGGCAAGGGGAGTGTTGCAGGTAGCGTGGGCCATGAGGATGGGTCACAGGGCTGGAGCGTGTGATGGGCACGGAGAGGTCAGTGAGCTGGAACAGAAAGCCTAGGGGGATTTAATTTTGCAGATGCCTGATAGGTGTTACAGAGAACACGGAGCCAGATGATTTAGCACTGCAGTGTGATTCCTCATATACTTCCATCCATACCCTGAAGTGTCTCTTCAAGCCAGCCCTTGACCACTTAGGGCACCTTGTGCCCCGGGCCATTGCTAGGAGGTGCTTGTCTCCACTCCAGTGTCTATTTCCAGCCTCACTGCCTCCTTCCACAGCTCCTGGTGAGTTCATCCTGGTGATGGCCACGGCTGGATGAAGGCTTCTGAGGGACACATCTGGACCTGGGTTTCTCTTGGGATTCCTCAGATGACATCATGCTATAGCCAAGTTCCTCACACCAGCCCTAAGGGGCCAGGGCTACCTTAACCCTGCTTTTTGGCTGGGTAATTAGCTCAGCTGGAAAAGCAGAGAGTAGAGTGGCATTCCAGGGGCTGTATAATTTCTGCAGCTAGCTAAGAGATCTCTTGCTGGGACTTTGTTGTTAATTTAGAGAATTGCTTTTACGTTTTTCCTTCCCCATTTTCCACCAGAACAGTATCACACAAATGGGTGCCATTAATTTTTCAAAGGAGCTCGGGTACTCTGCGTTCTTTGCAGTCAGGCAGCTGTTTTTTCATCCAACTTTTAATCTGCTGCTCTTTTTCTTTTTTTTTTTTTTCCCCTTCTATTATTAATTCTGGTGAATAGTTCTCTTAAAAGGATAAGCTTCTATTTTTTTTAATACCTACTTAAACAGACACACAGGGTGACAGAATCCAGCAAATGCCCTAACAACCTGCTACCTTGGCATGCTGTGCCAGCTCTGCACAGTGCCCCTTATGGTTGATTGGCACTTAGCTGCAAATAAGGTTGCATTTGTGTGCTCTACTTCTGAAAGCAAGAGAGTTTTTTTCTTCAGCAGCTCCATTTCCTTGGTCTTCATTACGTGGTAGGATGTGATGTGCGTGGCCCCAACAACAGTGAGAAGATACTACAAAGTAGCTGCGCTGTTCCTTGCGTACAACAGTGAGGTTTTATTCTCCATGGTCTTACAAGGAAGATCACAAGTTTTGTGATTTTTTTTAATTTTTGTTTTTAAATTTAGCATAGCTTTTAAGCACGTCATCTGCCCACTCAAATCAGCACGTCCCCATTTTGGGCGTATGATTTTCTTGGTTAATGTAAAGTGTAATTTGCAGGCTTGGATCAGAATTTTGCTCCGTTCGTGGGCTGCAAATAGCAGTTGGGTATTTGATTACCAACTGTATGCAGATAATGACCCAAACTCAAAGCGAATTTCGGCTTGAGAAATAGGTGTAATAGCCAAGAGATTTAGGAGCAGCCAACCCCACCCCACGAAATGAAGGCTTTGAAGATGTGTTGGAAATCAGTGGAGTATGAGCAAAGGCTTCATTTAAGTGCATTCCCATGAGGCTTTATGAATTTATTATGTCCTGTTCGGAGATAAGTGAGCTGTGGAGGAAGGACTTTGCAACGTGTTGAGTCCTCCTAAGATGATCAAAAGCCTCCACATCTTACATGCTCCTTAAAATTGCAGAAGAGCTAGATGGGAGGGATTTTAATTAAAAGCAACAGTGCACAGCCATAATGTGAAATCTGTGCAGCAGCACGGGGCTGTGTCACAGGTACTGTGAGGATCGTGGGTATTTTGCATGGTGGGATTTGTATGTGAAATTCACGCTCAAGTTTTTGATGATATTACCTGGTATACCAAGTACAGGTTCTGTAGCGTGATTAAATGAGTACTTTGCATGGAGTACTCTCAACATTTCTTTACTGTTAAAACTGTGAGTAATAATAAGGTAGTTTCTATATAATTGACACCAGTAAATAGAAAGAGAACATTTGGAGGTGTTTGCTTTTTTTATATTTCAATTTGTTTTCCTTTTCACCGTCCCATTAAAACAAGGAACATACTTGCATACATTTATCGCTTTCTCACTAAGCAAAGAACGTCCTGCTAGAGCAGCATTCTCCTTACATCTACCCTGCTCTGAGTAGTGGGTTGGGCCAGATGACCTCCAGAGGACCTTTCCAACCTAAATTATTGCATGAGACTGAGTTTTTTGGGTCTATAATAAGAGCAGAAATCACAGGGGAAGGGATTACATGTCAAGCGTGGTGGACTAGATCTAGATTGTCCTGCAGCTGTGTGCCAAGCTGCTGCCCAGTGCTCTGCTGGGACCCAGGCTGTGCTGGTGCCTTCCTCAGCACCCCATCTGTTCTCTGAGTCTGCAGGGAGCTTCATGCCTTGGCTTGAGAAGTTGGTAAAACAGGAACTTATACTTGAGGTTAGACAGAGAGGAATATCCATAGCTGTTCTCAGCTTCCTCATAGGGAATAAATGAAAAAACTTCCTGGTGCACATCATGTCCAGGAATGATAGTGCTTGCTGCAGCCCGTCTGCCTTTCTTTACTCCTCTTGTGCAGCAGGGGAGCCTTGAGGTGGGTGGATGTGCCATTTTCTGCACATCTCCTAAGCACTGCCCCAAGAGTCATCCCACACCCTCTGGGGCACGGCCAGGTGGTTTATTTTTTGGTGAAGGTAGAGGAGAATCGCTGAGAACTGCCCCCAGGAGAATTAGTCCCAAATAATGCCTGGCTCTGCCTCCTCACCTGAGGGTCACGCTGGGCACCGTGCTGTCCCGTCGCATCCAATGCTCCTTGGGTTTGCAGCTCGCACGTGGCTGCTGTCAGTGCCACATCACTGTGGGTCGGCAGCTGGAAAAGCCCAGCCTCTGCCTCCGTGTGTCGAGTTACATCATCAGCGTTGGCAATTATAGCTCTAGTTTCCACATCCCTATCATTACTTCTTAGCATTGCATGGAGAAAAAAAAACCCAACAACAGCAGCATCAAACATATCGAAGCTTGTTTTAGCTAGTGAAGTAATTAATATATACATGAAATTAATTTATTTTGGAGGCTGTTAGGATAAAATGTCAACTCCAGTAAGAAGCTTCTGCAGTTGTCTGGGTTTTGACCGTATCCACAAGTTAATAACCCAGGCTTTTGTTGCAGAGTGGCTATTGGAGAAGAGAGGGTGATAATTTGGGCATTGAATCCATGGCTAAATTTTAGCTTGCAAACTTGTGCACCCAGATGCGTTTCTGGTTGAAGGAGGGTTTGTGCACAAATCTCGGTCTGCAAGCAATTTTATTTTGCTGGCTTTGGATTAAATAGGTATCAGAGATTCTTAGTGTCTGTCAGAATTTCCCCCCTGCGCTCCCTGCCCATAGGCTAGCTCATCTGAGATCATGTTTTTCATATCCAAGTTAGTTTTGGCTTTGTATCAAACCAAAAAACCTCAAAAGCCAAACATAATATTGGGCTTGTTCTGCCGAGGAAGAAATTTATATAACTAAGTGAAACAAGGCTGAAACTTTTTTTGTGTACTAAAACTGCAAAGTCCCAGTAAAGCTGTGTTCATTTAAGTTGAGTATTGAGTCAATGAATAATGCTTTTATGTCTTCTTCCAGAGCTTATGTTGAAAAGTATCTGCTGGAAAAGTCCAGGCTCGTCTACCAGGAGCACAATGAACGGTAGGTGCCTGTGTTTCACTTGGTTCTGCCTCCTGAATGTGTTGATAGCGTGGCGCAGATGGCTTCAATCCCTGCTTGGGCTGGCAGGGGGATGGGGATTTTCATGCACTGCGTGCTTTACAGATAAAGTCTGTGTTTATGTTTTGTGCCATGTTGGCATGGAGGGGAAAGCAAAAACTCTGAAAGCTCTGCTGGGATGTGCTGCACCAGCAAGCAAGCATGCAGGGTGCTCTGCTGATGGGCTGCAAGGCTCCAGCTCTGGGATGTTCTGCATTTCAATGTTGTGTGGACTTAAAGGGTAGAAGCAGTCCTTGTATCACAGAATCACAGAATGGTTGAGGCTGGAAGGGACCTCTGGGGGCCATATGATGCAACCCCCTGCTTGAGCCCTGACTCCTAGAGTGTTGCCCAGGACCGTGCCCAGATAGATTTTAACATCTCCATGAATGGAGATTCCACACCCAAAAAAAGAGTCCCGATCACGTCAAGCACTTAACTGAAACAAAGCAAAGTGATACAAACTCATAATAAGACCTGCATTGAATCTTCACTAAACGCTCCTCGTTTGGTTGTCTCTGGGACCTGATACTCCTTTATGACCAGGAGATGGAGGAGGCAGCACCTGGGTTAGTTGGTAGCACGCTCTGGGTGATGGGGAAGGTGTATCAGAAGCTGCAGGCTCAAAACCAAAATGCTCCTCATTGCACTTTTTACTGTTACTACTTTTACTATTTCTCATTGTATTGTTCTTTATATATTTCATTCATAACTTTGTACTGAAGTCTCTCTCACTTCAGATTTTGTTTCCTAAGACACTGTCTGGCCATAGAAGCCTGTTTTTGCCATCTTGCTGCCTGTTCAGGGAGGACTGTACTACCCAGGGAAAAGAGAAGTCTCATTATTTTATTAACAGTCCTTGACTTACATTTTCCATTGTCTATATGATTAATGTCATACCATTTGTATTCTTACACAGCTTGTAAACTACTTAATATCTAATTTGGGAAAGAATATGATACTTTAATTCTATTTTACAGCTCTTAGCACATTGAAAACATTAGAAGGGCTTGTAGGAAAAAGCTAAGATTATACAGACAACAAACTTAAGCAAACTGTTGCTTCCTAACTGCAGTGTATTAGTTGCTATGCCCTCTTCAGTAATTATTCTGACTGTAACAAATGCGCTGGTTCTAACTTTCCATCACCTGTTGCATTTCAGTTACTGGCACTTCTGCGTTTCTCTTTTGGGGATAGATGCTGTGTGAGAAGCTTTCTCTAATGTTGATGGATTGTTCCCAAAGTGAGATGGCACGGACTGCCTCAGACTTGACAAATGCAGCGTTAGTTGTTGTAATAATTAAACTTGGTTTCTCTTGGAATAAACCAAAGTTTTGGTTTTAGAAATACTGCTATGCTGTTAGTATTAAATCCATGTCATGGTTGTTTTGAAGCAAAACAGATGAGTATTGCATGGAGTGGTTTTATTATTCAAGTATTCTGAATATTTGAGTAGAAATGAGAATTGAAGGTTTTTCAAGGAGTCGTAGAACCACAGAATGGCTTGTGTTGGAAAGGGCCTTAAAGCCCCTCCAGCTCCTACCCCCCCACTGTGGGCTGGTTGTCCTCACCAGATCAGGCTGCCCAGGGCCCCATGCAGCCTGGTCATGAGCACCTCCAGGGATGGGTCACCTACAGCTCTGCACAACCTGTGCCTGTGCCATGGCCTCTGAGTAAAGAATTTACACCTAATATCTAATCTCAATCTTTCTTCTATTAATTTAAAACCATTCCTCCTTGTCTTATCACTATCAGACCATATAAAGTCAGTCTTTCTCCTGCTTATAAGCTTCCCTCGAGTCCTGGAAGGATGCAGTGAGGTCTCCCCACAGCCTTCTCTTCTCCAGGCTGAACACGCCCAGCTCCTCAGCCCGTCTCCATAGCAGAGCTGCTGCAGCCCTGGGAGCATCTCCATGCCCTCCTCTGGCCCCGCTCCAGCAGCTCCGCACCCTTCCTGTGCTGGGGGCCCCAGGCCTGGATGCAGTACTGCAGGTGGGGCCTCACGAGGGCAGAGCAGAGGGGACAGTCCCCTCCCTGCTCGCTGCCACCCCTCTGTTGGTGCAGCCCAGGATGCCGTTGGCTTTCCAGACCCCAAATGGACACTGCTGCCTCATGTGCAGCTTTTCATCAACCAGAACCACCAAGTCCTCCACAGCACTGCTCTCAGTGAGATCTCACATCTTTACTCATACCCAGGATTGCCCTGACCCAAGTGCAGTACCCTCACCTGGCCTTGTTGAATCTCTTGAGAATCTTGAGATTCACATGGGCCCACTCTGTGAGCCCGCCCAGGTCCCTGTGGGTGGCATCCCTTCCTTCTGTTGTATCCACTGCAGCACTCAGCTCAGTGCCATCAGCGAACTGATGAGGGTGCACTTGATCCCACTATGTCATTGATAAAGGTGTTAGAGAGCACTGGTTCCAAGACGGACCCCTGGGGGATACCAGCTGGATATAGAGCCATTGACCAAAACTCTCTAGTTCTTTGTACATTGAGTAGCCTACCCTTCAAACCCATATCTTGACAAATTACAGATAAAGATGTGGTGTGGGACCACGTCGAAGGCATTGCACAGATCCAGGTAGAAGACATCGCCCATCCTTCTCTTGTTCACTCATGCCATCACTCCATCACAGAAGGCTGCCCGATGGGTCAGGTGTGTTCTGCCCTTGGTGAAGCCATGCTGGCTGTCTTGGATCACCTGCTCATCTCTGGCGTGCCTTAACATACGTCTTCAAGAAAGATCTCTTCTATGATCTTCACAGGCACAGAGGTGAAGCTCCACTGGTCTGTAGTGCCCTGGGTCTTCCTTTCTCCCTTTCTTAAAAATGGGAGGGATGTTCCTCTTTTCCCAGTCACTTATTAGGCTTTGCCTGGCAGCCATGACTTTTCGCTTACGGAGAGCGGCTCACACAGTTCTTTCAGATCTCTGGGATGCATACTGTCTGGCCCCATACACCTATAAATGTTCAGTCTCATCAGGTGGTCTCGAACTTCCTCTTTGCTTACAGTGGGACGGATTTCTTTCTCCCAACTTCCTCCTAGAGGTTGAAGGATGCAAGAGACATGGGAAGCTTGACTGTCAGTGAAGGCTGACAGAGAACTCACTGTGTACCTCAGCCATGTTTGTTGAAGCCAGCTCTCCCTTCACGTTTACCAGAGGAGGTACGCTCTCCTTTGCCTGTCTCTTCTGACCAACATATGAGTAGAACCCCTCACCAAGTTCAGTTCCATCTGCACATTGGCTTTCCCTGATCACATCAGCATCCCTGTATTCTTTCCAGACCAGCCATCCTTGCTTGCCCTGCCTGTATATTTCCTTCTCGTCCGTCAGCCTGACCACCAGGTCCTTGTTCAACCATGTTGGTAATGATCTTCTCTGTGAGCACCAGGTCTGGTAACATTTCTCCTCTGGTCAGTCTGTCTGATGCCTGAACCAGGAGTTTATCCTTGATGGACTCCTCTTCCTGGAGGTGCATGTCCGTGGATAGAGAGGAGAATCTCTCTCTCCATTACTTGGTTTAATCTCTTGCATCACTGCAATGTGCTTTTTCTATACCACTCTCAGTATTAAGCAGTCTAGTTGTTGCACAAGGCCTTAATTTCTATTTGTATGATGAATCTGCAAAAAAACTTCATAAATCAGAGTGTTTTCATCTCCTTCTGCATCAGTGTGAGATTAGGCCAATACAGAACAGTGACAGAGATTGAGCTTGTCTCTTATTTGGAAGGGTTTGGTGACACGGGACTCAGTGACTGTTACCTTTTCCAGATTCATGTCTTTTTTAGCTTTGTATTTTGTTGTTCCATCCCCTAGAAATCTAACTGCATTCAAAGTTGCCCTAATAGCTAAAAAGCATGGGACATTTCCATGCTTATGTGCTGAAATTGTACGCGCAGGTTTGAGCTGGGAAGCTGGAATGTGAAGCTACAAGATTTATATATGTTTCTCTACTCAATGCTGCAGTTTGTTTTCAAGTTTAACATCCTTTTCTTTGTCACCAGGAACTACCATGTATTTTATTACCTCCTGGCAGGAGCGAGCGAAGAAGAGAGATCGGCATTTCATCTTAAGCAGCCTGAGGAGTATCATTACCTCAACCAGGTGGGATTACTCTACTGGTGGCACTGGCAATATCTTGCCTTTTCCACCACTGATAAGCATCCGTGTGTGCAGTGATAAATATGGGTTGTTTCAGTGCTCTATAGGCAGCAGTCCATCAATGTAAATTAACCTGCATTGGCAATCTGAACATTTCTTAGTATGAAAAACATCAGTGTTTCCCATTTTCTGTCCCCTAAGTGGAGTTATGGTAAATAGGGAACAAAAGCCACAAGCCAAACAAGGGAGAAACAGTAATAATCTACCTTTGTATGAATATTTAGGCATTAACGTGTGGCTGCTGAGAAGAACAAAAGAAAAATGGGTGATGCCATGCAGGATGTAGTCCTAATTCTGTCTCTTTATGGCTGGCTGTCAGCACGAGCCTTTACATTTAACAACACAAAAAGTTTAATGTAAATGAGAACATGGAAACCATTGAAAATGTGGGGATTCAGAACATGTGAGGTACTATCAATGCCAATTCAATTCATAGTTCAGGAGACCTAATTTACTTCATGCTTAAGATGCAGTTGCGTGTTGATACTTGTAAGCAGAGAATTCACAGGTTTTTGCTCAAAAATGAAATGAATGGAGTAGGATGAGATGGAGCAGTAGTTAGGTTCTGTTTTAACTGTAATTGCAATTGTCTTGGCTTGAAACATGGTTAGCCATAAAGAGAAATTTAACCTGCAAGTTGGAGAGCAACTCGTGTGCACCATGCAACACAAATTGCCTTGGTCTTTCTAGAAATATAATTTAATTCTGTAATATTCTGTAAATCACCCAGGGCTCTTTAAAGATGCTTAAAGTGGGCTTTCAAAGCCAAAATATAGTGTGCTATTAATGACTGCCACCCACTTGTAGCAGGACTGGGAAATCCGCACAAATGAAGAGCATGCTAAGAGGTTTAGGCTTCTGCCTTCTCTCTTTTTGTGCCTCCTGCGTCCGTGAGCAGCACAGAGGTTGGAGAACGTGGTGTGTTCTCTGCCACCATCTGTGCTGCAGCTCTGCGGCTCCAAATGCCGGGATAATTGGAATGGAATGTTTTGTCAGATTCACAGATTTTGTTGGGCAATCTGATAGTTCCCTGTTAGCCTAAAACATTGCCTCTAATTATAGTCTTTACTTTTACTTAATAGTATCTTAGCGCTTAGGGTTGTTAATATTTAAATTAAGTAATGAAATTATGCTGCTGTAGGCAAGTAGGCCACAGGAGGATGCTGAGGTTCATCCAGTGGGTGATGGAAGCGGACTCTGGGCTTACCTGAGCGCAGTGTATAGAGAGCAGTGACGTTCAGGACTTTCAGTGTTCTGATTATAATCACTTCCCTGCATGTAGTGTTTGTGTTAGGCCAGTGAATGCTGACAGCTATGCGATAGTGGCTCCTTGAGGTCATTGTCTGGCTTCCTAACAGTGCAGCTACAGCCTTCCCATGTCCTGTAGGCAAAGGACAAAAAGGAAAATAAGGAGGAAGAAGGAAAAAGGAGTAGTGGAAGAGTGGTGAGGGAAAGTGTGAACATAAAAGGGGAAAGTACTAAATGAGCCTTGAGCATTCACAGTAACGTCTTCAGTGTGTCTGAGAGAAATCTCAGCCTTCTGAAATGGAAAGAGAACAAACCCAGAAGTGAACATAAGTGTGTAACTAAAATTAAATACTAAAATTTAAAAGGTGTGCAATACTGAGCCAGACCCCAATCTCTGACCCAGTGGGTCCTTGAGTTATTTGGTTCCTCCCAGGTTCCTCAACTCACACTGTTATGCAAAATAAAAGTGTATTTTGCATTGCAGATGAGGAATAATCTATTCAGGTACTTCAGCAAAATGCTCTGTTGATTGTAAGTGCAGAGAGCAGGCTGAAAAAAATGGTTTCTTTTTAAAAGCTAATTTTCTTAAAATATCTGCTCAGTTTTTTTAAAGCATCCCTCTCCCACCCATGCTTGGAGCCATTGAGCAACTCGCTGAATGATTTCTGTGCTACATATTCATATTTATCCATACTGGAATTATGAATTTGCAGGATCAGATCCTTGCTTTAATGGAATCCACAGCCCCAGTGCCACGTCTGTGTTCCCCTCAGGAGTACTGAGTCCTGAGCCTGGATGAGTCCTCTCAAGTGTTCACTGTCTGACTGGAAAATGACAGGAACTCAGGAGAGAAGCCGGTGTTTTTTAGTGAAAGAATGACATTTCTGCAGTGCGTGGACGTGTCCGGAGCATAAGTTCAGAGCAGAAACAGAAATCAGTGCAACCCTGCATAAACAGCTCTTTGGCTGTAGGTAAAGCAAAGGTT